>PVLD010024237.1:0-25836 GCA_004027595.1 Dinomys branickii
AGAGCCCCACTGCTCACCGCCTGAAACTGCACGAAGGAGGGGTCAGAGGGCGCAGGTGGGCTGACCACCATGTCCATCAGGGCCTGGCCGGGCACTGGCGGGCACAGCCGCACGCTCATCAGTTTAAGCATCTCCCGCTGCACCTCGGCGTCCATGTTCACCACCTCTACGTAGCCGCCACGGAACCCACACCTGTGGGGGAGGGTGGGTGTCGACATCGAGGGCGGTGGTGTAGGTCCGCAAGCACCACCTCCCCCACCCCCGGGCCTGCACGCACGCACTCGCCCATGTAGCCCTTGGAGACCGAGTGGAAGGAAGCGAGCTCCTGCTGCTCTGCATACGGCGAACCCATCTCCGTGAGCACCTTCTTAAATGAGTGGAAGTGAGAGCCCTCGGCGTACACGTTGTCCTGGTAGACCTGCGGAGCAGCAGCATCACGCGGGCCAGTTGCGTGAGGCCCAGCTGCCTGCTCCCTCCCGAACCCTTGCCCGCACCTCATCAGCCATCAGAAAAAGCCCCTCTTCAAAGGCGAAGCGGATCACAGCCTCGATGCACTCCCGGGTCTGCACCTGCCCTGAAGCGCAGGAACAGCCCGCACTCGGTGAGGGGGGCCTTGGGCCCGGAGGGGGGGGGGAGAGGCGGGGCGGGGAGGGAGGGGGAGGGGAGGGAGGGGCTTACCTGTGGGGTTGCCCGGGTTGATGACGCAGAGCACCCGCGGGCGGCAGTGATCACGTGCCTGGTGCAGCGCTCGCCGCAGTTCGGCCACGTCCAGTGCCCAGGCGTGCTCTTCATCCAGGTAGTAGTCCACCTGCACGGCATCCAGCTCCGCCAGCGTGGCCGAGTAGAGCGGGTACTGGGGGATGGGGATGAGCACTCCCGTCCTTGTGCGGCCCTCGCCGGCCACCAGCAGCTTCAGCACAGTCTGTGGGTGAGAAGCAGCACGATGCCTGTGGGACCGAGGGCTGCACCCCTCCCACGTTAAACCCCTGTGTCTTCTGCTCTGGCCCAGCCTACCACAATGGCGCTGCTGGCCCCCGTGGACAGGAAGATATTGTTAGGGTCTGCCGGGATGCCTCCGTCGCGCCTCTCAATGTAGTGTGCCACATCCTCGCGGATCAGCTGGATGCCAGAGCTGATGCTGTAGGAGCCTGGACCCGGGTCAGGCAGAGCAGAGAGCAGGCCGGCGAGAGTGATAAGTCCCCCTGCGGCCCTCCCAAGAGACACACCCACTCTGATCCCTGGGGCTTGGGCCTGCCTGCCGCCAGTACTCACCCAGGCTGTGGCCCCCACATGCCTGCAGTATGCGCTGGGCCCTTCTCTTGGCATCCTCTGGGAAGTCAGGGCTGCTCAGGAGATCCGGGTAGACGCAGAGGGCCAGGACCTGGGAAGAGAGAGAGCTGAGGCCAAGAGACGTGGATTAAGGAGGCATTACAAGCAGTGCAGGAGTTTCACCTGGCGCAAGAAGGTGATGGGCCTCTGCCCCATGGCCTGTGCATCCCCAATGTTGGCTCGGATGACCTCAGTAAAGGGTTTCTTCACACCCTGGAAGGGAAGGGGAGCAAGCAATGAGATTTAGCAGTCAACCCCGCAGCTCTTGTCTCATGCCACTAGGATCCAGCAGGAGGGCACCTGGGGCCCAGGACACACCTGGCGTAGCTCCTGTTCCAGCTCCAATGCACGAAGCACTATGGGGCCTCGAACAGCATATTCCACCCTCCGAACACACGGGTTCATGGTGTCCAGTGTCAGCACCTTCTCCTTCAGCCCATTCCTTGCTGCCTGGCTCTCGTCACCTGCTTGCAGGGCCATGACTCTGCTCAGACTAGGTAGGAAAGTGGCTCAGGAGGCAGCAGGTCCAGCAATGAGGGTGAGGACAGCAGGACCCAGGATCATGGAATCAGGGCTGTCAGGAGAGCCTGAGTAGAGGGCACCTTCTTCGCTGCAGGCTGCTGGCCCCACTGAAAGGGACAGAAAGCACCGAGGAGCTAGAGCTGCCTGGGCCCCGCCCCAGTCTGGGCACAGTTCTGCCCGAGGGAGCCAGAGGGAGTGGGTGAGATGGCAGGCGGGACTTGGGGCGAGGCCCAGTGTCTGCCCAGTGTCCCCATGACAGGGAGCAGGAGACCCACGTGGGGGGTAAGGACTGACGGACTGGGTACTGGGGGAGGGGAGGGCTCAGCACGTGGGCCTGGTGGTCTTGAGGGGTTGGCAGAGCTAAGCAGGGATGGCCAGTGTGACACCCAAGGCGAGACTGGTGTCAAAGGCCACCGCGGATTTACTCTAGCAGGGCACTGCTGAGACCTAGGCTTCTCAGCAACCCCATCTTTGCTTGGGCCAGCAGACCTGTTGCCTTCGTAACTGGGCCAGGCCTTAGGAATGGGTGGGGGGTGAGTTCCCACTAGGTTACACCAGCCAGTGGACATGGCCTGGAAGCTGCAAAAGCCCTGCAGTTGGACCATGGTCCCTAATCAACACCGCAAGATGGGAGGGGGAGGGGGAGAAGGCTGGATATGGGGCAAGCCAGCCCCGGACCCTCGGACACCTCACCCTGGGCTGCTCTGAGCTGCCCTCATGCCCTTCCACAGGTCAGCCTGGGGCTGTCCTTGGAGCCACACCCAAGGCCCAGGGTAAGTAACGCCCCTCCCCTCTTGCTTCTGATTGGTGGAAAGAAAAAGAAATGATCCGCTATAGGCTCTCAGAACCCCACCTCTATAAGCCCTGAAAGGACTCTGATAGGCCATGCTCAGAATTGGCCCACCCAGGCCTCCATGCTGGCTGGCACCAAGGCCTATGTGACCAAGGGTCAGGGAGCCAGCCCGCTGAGTTAAGCAGTTGGCAGCTGGTCAGACCCAAGGGTAGCCTTGCTCTTCTGCTTCTGCAGACTCAGAGAAACCACCAGGAACGCTGGGTAGGATTCACACTCACAAACACACCTCTCTCACCTTAGATCTCTCGTCTCTACTGCCACAATGACCTCCAGGACACAGGTCTCCATGGACCTAGCCTCGGGCAGAGCTAGCTGCTGCCCGCCCCTTGGCAGCAGGGCCCAAGTAGCAGCTGTAGAAGCAGGTGGACCTTCAGCAGCTGTACCACCCCACTCACTAAATTTAACCAGCAGCCAGCCCCTGGCCCTCCCCCACCCCAGCTAAGGACACCAGCCCTCCAACAACAGATGCTAGAGGGAGGGAGGACCCAGGAAACATGGGGTTGACCAGGTTGGTGCCCAGCAAGGAGAGGTTTGCCCTAACTTACACAGCCCTGGTGGCCAACCAAATCGGCCTGCCACGGACAGATGACTGGCTAACCCCCTCAGCCCTCCAGCTTGAGGCCCCTAAGGGGCCCCTTCCACCCTGAAGCACTGGGCCCAGCCAGCTCAGTGCGAGTGGCCAACCACTTGTCACCTGTACCAGCCCAGGCCAAAGCTGGCGATCAGGCCCAGCACCGGGGCTGTGTGCCAGGAACAGCCAGGAAGTGTCTGATGCCAGCCTTGTGCCTTTTTTGCCCCACTGGCTCTGGTCCAGGCATCCTGTGGAAAACACTACTTCCCTTTCCAGGCCAGGGTTCTGGCCCCTCTGCAGGGACACCCTCAGCCCTGGCCCCACAGGACCTCCGGACAAAGCATCCCGCTGTCCTCAGGGAAGCAAAGAGTTACAGAGGCGCCTCCAGGAGGCTGAACCTGGCGAATGAGGGCGTGGGTAAAGGCTAGGCTTCTCATACAGTGTGGCCTCCCTCCCACATATGCAAGCCCCAGCGCGCACCTACAGGCCTGGGTGCTTGCAGGAATGGGTGGCACCGGATGCAGCCCAGTCTGCCCCTCCCCAGCTGAGACACACGGGAAGATTTGGTGGCAAACAGCCCTTTATCAAGAGTCACAGGATAAAGTCTTTGCAGCTGATGTTGCAGGTATGGCTCTGCCACAGGTCCATCCCTGAGAAAGGGCCAGTGTCCTGGGAGGGGGAAGCTGGAGAGACTCTACACTAGCCGCCTGCCCGCAGTACCAGGGCATACACTCTGGCTGCGCCTGGGGCAGGACCCTGCTGCCTTGAGCACTGGCCCTCACATGAGGAGGCAACAGGGCCTCTTTTCCATATGTGCCTCCTCTGAGGGGGCTGTGAGCCTGAGCAGGGGTGGGTCCCCGCCTGCCCTGGAGCCACAGCCTGGAAGGGAAGTCTCAGCATCAGTAGGCAGGCTAGGCTCAGGGGCCTCAGGGCCCTCAGGTGACAGTCGCAGAAGCTTGGCAGCAGCTCGCTGGCGCTTGAGATCTGCCAGGGTTTGGTGGGCCTTGTCCCGGACCAGGTCACTGGGAGCCACGCTGTCCAGTGGACTCAATTGGTAGGACACACTCCGGTCTAGTCGCTTGGAGTACAGGTGCCGCCCTGGGGGGCCCTCTACCCGGCCATTGTGTGACCTGGCCTTGTTGGGGTCATCTTCCTGTAGACAGAACCAGGAACCCAGAAGACATCAGAAAGTGGACCCTTTCACCTGCCCTGGCCTTGGGCTCTAGGCTGTGAGTTTGGGGAGGGACAGACTTGAGGGGTAAGGGTTGTAACACATCCAGGAGAGCAGGGTCCTGGTCCTACCACCTCCACAAGGAGACTGGTGCTGTTGGAAATAGGGGCACTAAAAACAGGTCCTACGTCAGGTCACCTGCCAAGTCCATTTAAAAGATGTGGCTCCTTGGCGTGGTGGCATATGCCTGTAATTACAGCACTGGGGAGGCTGAGTCAGGAAGATTGCCTCAAATTCAAGGCCAGCCTAGACTACATAGTTCAAGGCCAGCCGAAACTAAACAGTGAGACCTTATCTCAAAAAACAAAAAAACCCAACCAAACAAACAACAAAAACATCAGGGCAGTGTATAGACTGGTTCCCACCTCTGGGGGTGGAAGCCGGAGCTCTGCGTCTGTCTGGCGGTCTTCATCATCCTCCAGCGGCTCCGGGCTGGTGGGCGACGGCTGCTGCCACACAATGGCCTCCTGGGCGTGCTCCTTGCGGTACAGGTTGGTGCGCTGGGTCAGGCTCACCCGTCTCACCACCTTCCTGGGGGAGGGTAAGGCACAGGATGGTGAAGGGACTCTGCCTAGAGTTCTGTGGTTGGCTCCTGCTGGATGACAGCTGGGGGCAAAGGGTCAGGCAGTGTTCTGGGCAGGCGGCTCACCCTCGGCTGCCTGCACTAGAGGTGCGGCGGCGCAGCAGGGAGCGCTGGCGGCCCTGGCCTCGCAGGAGCGCATCGTGCTTGTGCTTCAGCTCCAGCAGCTTGGCCCGCACCTCCTCATCCCCACACACATCTGAGGAAAGGCGGGCACAGGTGTCAGGAGCGCCCCTACCACCACCCCTCTCTCCAGTGCAGGCTGCCCTCTGCTCACCCAGGGGCGTCTCATCCGTCAGGGACTTCCCGTCCAGATCGGCCCCATGGGCCACAAGCAGCTCTGCCAAGTGCACCTGTGGGCCAGTCAGCCAGGGCTGTGGAATGCTCACACTACAGCCAAGAACCCCTGCCCACCTGCCCCTGCCCAAACTCACCTGGCCCCAGTAGGCTGCAGCATGCAGCGGCTCCCAGCCATCTCGGTCCTTGGCGCTCAGGCTGGCTCCATGCTCCAGCAGCAGGGCAGCTGCCTCGCTGAACCCATTGGCAGCAGCAATGTGCAGCTGCAGGGCAAGCCACCCATCCCTGAATCCTGACCCTATGTGCCTTTGGCAGCATGCCCCATGCCCCATGGCAGACCCACTAATATGGCCCAGGATCCTCACCAGTGTGGCCCCATGGTCCAGGGGGTCATTGAGGTCAGCCCCAGCATGCAGCAGGCTCTGGAGGTCATCCAGCATGTGCAGCTCTGGCACTGCACGGGCTTGTTCAATGCTGTCCTGGGTGATGCCTGTGGGACAGCAGGCTCAGAGCACAGCAGGGACCCACCTCATGGACAGTCGTGGCATACTCACCTTGGCTGGCCATGGCAGTCTCCAGGCAGTCCAGTGTCTGTTCATCCTCACACAGGTCATAGGGCATGTTTCCATCGGTGTTCACTGCCAAGAGGTCCGCACCACTGCAGGGAGGATGAACAAGGGAGGCCCTGGACTCGGAACTTTCTTCATACAACACAGTCCTCACTCAGGGAGTCCCCTTACCCCTTTTAAGAGGTCCTCCTGAGGGCTTCAGCCTAGGGCTGCCTGAGGAAATACAGGCTGGGGCAGGTGGCCTCTGCTCCACGTGGCCCCTTGGCCCTTGACCCTATCCCTAAGCCAGAGTGGCCATACTACAGTCTTCTCATCTACCCCCATAAATACAATGGGTATACCTGCAGTGGGTGTGCAAGGATTCTGCCGAAGCCCCAAATAGCAGAGAATGCAGGCCAAGGTGGGGGGGCACAGAACACAGAGGGGGTCCTCAAGCACCATGGAGGAAGAGGGCCAGGGGACGCCTGAGGCTTACAGCCCACTTGCAGCCCATCACCCGCCCCCAGGGAAGCCCCAGGATCCTGCCAGTGGCACCCTCAGCCCACACGAAGGAGCCACTGCTGTGCAATGGGAATGATCCTGAGAAGCGTGGAACTGGGGGAAGGAAGCAGAGGCCCCTGAATCTGGTGTAGCCACCAGCTTCGCTTGCTCCACCATCATCCTGGCCTTTGCCCAGGCAGCCCCCACCCTAGCCCACCTGGTCCTGTTGCTCCCCCTTTCTTTACCAATTCTACCCTCAAACCTGCGGGTGCAGAAACCCGCATGGAGCTGGGGATACAGCTCAGTGGCACAGCACCTGCCTGGCAAGCGCAAGGTCCTGGGTTTTCTTCCCAGTACCCGCCCCCCAAAAAATACAGGGGAAAAAAAAGAAGCCCCTCAGGCTAGAGTTGCAGGTCTAGGCTGTCAGGCAGGCCCAAGACCATGCTGAGCACACACTCATTCCCCAAAGCCCAGCAAGGTCAGCAGAGAAGGTGGGGATACAGAAATCGGGCCTGCGGGAGCTGTGCAAAGGAGCCACTTGAGCTGCCACTGGTGAGACCCTATCAGAGGACCGGTGGGTCATACCAGGAGATGAGGAGCTCCACCAGGTGCAAGTGGCCACAAGTGGCTGCAGCATGCAGAGGCGTCCAGCACTCACTGTCGCGGGCATTGACGTCAGCCCCGGCCTCCAGGAGCTGTTGTACCATCTCTTGGAAGTCATCTATGCAGCACTGCAAACAAGCACCCTGAGCGGCCTGAGCCCCAGCCAGCCCGACCACCCCCAACACCACCTACAGTCTGACCTGGTGCAGTGCTGTCAGGCCATCCTCATTGGCCAGATCAGGGCTGACCCCATTCCTGAGGAACTGGCAGACTGCAAGAAGTGGGAAGTGAGGTTGGGGCAAAGCCCTGTGACTGCCCTGTGCTGCTGTCCAGGGGTGAGAAAGGATGATGCAGATGGCAGAGGCTATACCGGTTCGGGAGCACAGGGCACCTGTCTGCCTGTGGGCCAGAGGCACAGCAGCCCCTACCTTCCCACACCACAGCCCCAGCTGCTGAGGCCCCAGAAAATCCCCTCCCCTCATAGCTGCTGCAGCCTAGGGCAGTGGTGGTAAGCTGATGGCACATGTGCCACAGAGGGCTATTTGTCTCAGTGAAAGCTCTAGCCTGGAGTGCTGGCGCAGGAGGCAGCAGCTCTCTAAATACTCTCCCCAGCCCCAGCACAAGAACCATCCACACCCTCCACTCCTCCCAGGTTACCAGCTAAGCCTCGCTAGCAGTGCCCACACTCCTCTTCAGAAGCATCTGTCCTTACCCCCCACGTGGGTCTCCTGCTCTTGCCATTGTCACCGGGGTCCTTCCCGGCCGTGCAGGAAAGCACGCCCTCCCCCGACAGTGCCCTCAGCACCCTTCTACACTCCCCCTACCTCTCAGCCTCTCAGGAGGATCCTGTCCAGGCACTAGCACTCTTCCTGAGGGCCCCACTGGACACAGAAAGGGCCCTCAAAAGACACCAAGATACCTCTTCCCTAGGCCTCCGAGCCCTGCACTCAGTGAGGCTGCAAGCACAGGGATTGGGGGAACAATAGGCAGCTAAAAGGCCAGGCCCGTCTCAGGCTAAACGGTTCCGCTGGAGAGGAAGAGCCAAAGGCAAGGCCTAGGACTGTGTGGAGAGAAGCCATCTGTGCACCCTGGATGCCGGCCACATTACGGGGGCGGGGGCTCAGCACCCACGTAAGCAGGGGCCAGGACTTGGGCAGCTTCACACAGATGCCAGATGCAGAGGGCTATCAGCCAGCACTGGGTACTTCTGCAGGTCTCTTATCTCTCAGCAGGACCTTCCATATGTGGCCCTGCTGAAGGACAGCTGTCCTGCCACAAGCGCTCCTAAGGGTGGGACTCAGTGGTCCCCTGGGCCCAGGGCCAAGTCAGACTCAGGGGCTGGAGCTCAGGAGCTGTGGACAAACCTAGCCCAGCCCTAAGCCCCAATGCAAGACAGGGCCACACCCAGTGGACAGGAGTCCCCCTGTACGCTCCCTGAGATTAAATATACTCACCTTCCTCGAGGTCATTTCGGGCAGCAGCTTCTAGAAGGGCAATGCTGGGAAGGAAGAGGACCTTTTTCTGTGGCCTTTGATCAGCTGCCTCCTTCCGTGGCCGCTCCCCATGGACCTTCTTACCCTGAGCCTCCTTCTCAGCCTGGGCCCACAGCTTCACCTGCTGGGCACGTCGTTTCTGGGCGTGCTTCAGCCGCTCCTGAGTGCTCATTCTGCCTACCATAGGCATCTCTGACAGCAGCTCCAGGTGCTCGGCCATGATGGTAGATGTCTGCCCACAGGGCTGCTTGGGGCACCACAGTGGGGGTTTTGGGGGCCAGGCTTGGCCTGAGGGGTGGGGCAGCTGGCTGAACAGGCACCCTCGGGTGCATCCCCTCCCTAAGGGTTGGTGCCCTCTGCCCCTGGCAAGGCTGGGTCAAGAGGCCCAGGCAGCCCTGAGGGGCACAACCCAAGCAGCAAGGGCAGTGTAGGGGGCACCCACAGCACTGCCAGGCAGGCCTAGCCCCTCAGCTGCTCCGCCGGCAGGGCCTCACCTCCCTGTGGGGTCAGGGTGAACAACCTGTGGGAAGTAGCCCTAAGACCTCACTGGCCTCAGTCCAGGGTCTGAAGCTAATTACCCAGATAACCAAGTTCCAACTTCCTGGCACCCTGCTGAGAGGCAGAGAGGGCACGACCCATCAGCAGCAGGCCCCTGGGAGCCAGTAGGAGCTCTCCCTCCAGGGCTCAGGAGCCTAGGTGGGCCCTGGAGCAGCCATGGCCAGCCCTGCATACCCCTTCCTGCCGGCCTTCCCGTCAGTGCATCAGCACTAAGAAGGTGCAGCCGCAGAGACCAGGACGGGGTGCATGCTCAGTCCTAGAGTCTTGGTTCCCAGTGTCCAGGGCTGAGGATCTGTAGGCAGCCAGGGCACAGAGGGCACTGAGGAGCTTCCCCTTCCGGCAACTGCACACACCTAAGGAGCAAACAAGGAAGCACACTGGGGCCAGCTCATAGGGCGAGGCAACAGGCTCAGGTACAACCAGGCCATTTAGGGTCCTATGGGGCCCTCCCTCTGTACAGAGCACACTGTAGGGCAACAGTCCTGGGGGCCCCGCTCTGCCCCATACCACCAGCAAAGGGCAGGACCGGGACCATCACGGGCTTCCCACCAACCTTCCCAGAAAGGGCTGCACAGCTGGGCCCTCAGGACTAGAAGGACAGCTCCCAGCCAGGCTGTCCCCATGGGACTGCCCCAGAGCCAGGCACTGCCCCCAGGCTGGGCAGGCCAAGGTCTCCTCCCAGAGCTCAGCTGGGATGGCTCAAGGGTTGTCAGCCTGCCTCCTAGGCCTTGACCTGTCCTGACCTGCACCCTGGCCCCTTACCACCCAGCCCCCAGTCAGACAGTTTTTCAGCCATCTTGAGTTGTACTAGCAGCCAGGGTCATGTAGAAACAGACACAGGTGATCCACCAGGACCCACAGGCAAGAACTTCCGCTGGGGCACAGCCCAACCGATATACCCACCCTGGCCAGTCCTGCCTCACTCCCTGATGCTGTCAGTGAGCTCTTTACAGGCCCAGATGCTATTACTGGGCTCCTCATGGGTCCGGCCACATTCTGCCTGAAGGACACCGGCCTCTAGTCCCATTCCTCACATGGCTATGCCTTGCTACCCTCTAGAGGTCAGCTTACCTTTCCTCTAGCCAGCCAGACTGGTGCACAGGCATCTAAGTAAACACCCCCTTCTGCCAGGCCAGGTCCCATCAGGCCCGAAAGTGGTCCCTCCTGAGACCTGGAGCCACACTTCACAGGTCTAACTGGCCAGACATAGCCCCCTGTAAGCTGGTCTGAAGATCACTAGGATGACACCACCAGACCCTCAGCTCTAGCATGCTGTGTGCTCTGCCAAGTCAAGAGCTTTCTCAGAAGTGCACTGCCTCTGAGCAGTCTGTTCCTGAGTCTGGCTACCTCTGCATATCACTGTAGGCATGAGGTGGCCCAATACCCTCCCAGGGCTCCCAAATTCTGCTGGCACCTTTAGGCTGCAGCATTCCCACCCAAGACAGGCAAGCTGTATCCTGCAGGCATCCTGCCAGCTCCTCTTGTGTAAGGACAGCCCTGCCTCTCTGCTGCCACCTGCAGTAGATACCTCTTCCCTACAGGGCTGGCGAGGTGGGACCCAAAGCTCTGGCTTTAGTACTGGGACACCAAAGCAGCCCACAGCCCTCTCCAAGAGATCACAGCAAAGAACGAGGCGCACTGCCCCTCCCTGCCTCATCTCTGGCCACAGAAAGGAGAAAGAAGACTTCAGAGACATCACTCTTACCCCACCATTTGACATAAAGAAAGATAGTCTTATGCTCTGTCCTACAGAAGACAAACAACCTTAGGACGACTGATACTTTTCAAACGGAAGACATGCTGGCTTTTGACCTCCTCACTAGGAGCATCAGAGGGGTTGTAGTAGAGTCCTGCTGCTTGCACTGGTAAGAGTGAACTCCAGCGGGGCTACCAAGCCACATGGAGTCTATCCTCCCCTTCCAGGGAGACTGGGGGTTGCAGGCCCAAAATGCAAGCCCTCCCACCCCGCAAGGACTCAGGCTCCCTACCTTAGGCAGTTCTCCTTCCAGGGTATCCAGAAACCTCCCTCTAGCCTGAGTCCTGAGTCCAGCCCCTTAGTTCCTTCTAATAGTGCCTGGTCTCTCTGCAGCAGCCAGCCTTACAAGGGATGGGCCAGCCAAAGGCCGATGGCAGCAAGTCTAACGCTTCATAAGGAAAGGCCACCTCCTGCCTATCTGGATTCTGGCTGCCCCAGCCACACTTCCCTGAGGTACAGTCCGTTGTCTCAGCCACAGACAGACCAGCCTACCAGTACACTCAGCAGTCAGCTTCACAGAGTTCTACCAAAAGGAGACCACACCACACCCAGGCCAGGAGAGGGCTGAACAGGGCAGCTCTTGCCCTAGTCCATACATCCTCCCCCAAGCCTCTTTGGAATGTCAAACAGAGATAATCTGGCTGATTTATTCCAGTTCTCTGAGTCCAGGTAAGCCGCACAGGAACATGGGACCCAACTGGGAGGAGGCTCCGGAAGACCACTGGCTGCTGCTGACACCCAGCCCTCAGACTGAACACCGCAGAGTTGTCCCCAGAGCACAGAGCGCATCTCGGGGCACGCACAATGAAGACAGAACCCAGGCTCCAGCAGCTTCAGGAAAGACACACACGGAGACTACTGACTGGCCCAGCCTGAGGCACGGCACACAGCACACTTCATGCACCCCACGGTCGCGGCCATCCCCCAGCAGGTCCCTACCGCCACCCCCATTGCCCATGCTAGGAACCCAAGGCCTTGCCTAAATTCAAGCCTGCCCTGCTAACCCCTCCACCATGGTGCCTCGCACCCTCCTTCCATGGTCTCTGCGGCTCGCAAGAGCCCAGAAGGTGGGCGTAAGCATCGCTTTACCTACCCAACAGTGTCAAGGGGTAGGTGGAGCTGTCCCTGTGCAGAGAAAGGAGACGGACAAGCAAGGGCAGGGAAGAGGCTCACGGACATGGGAAGGTGAGGCGGCAGAGAGGGGCCTGCTGCTGGCCCCATGCTAAAAGGTGAGTGCAGTGCACATGTTCAGAGCGGAGTATCTGTCAGTGCATCGCAAACTGTGCCCCTCTGACCCCCCTTCCTGCTGCCCCTCCCTACGCAGCAGGCCAGATGGAGGGGTAGGGAGGGTCCCAGAGGCAGGCAGAGGAGATCACTCCTATCTTGGGCTGCACGCCAGAGGGGAAAGCCTGTGGGTAGTGGGCAGTGGGCAGAAATTGGAGAGATGACACAGGGCTCCCTGATCCAGCCTGCCCGCCCTCTGTTTGGTTCTGTGGGCCTTCATATTCTTGTGGTACTTAAGCTGCTTAGAATGGGTTCCTCAAAAAAAAAAAAAAAAAAGAATGGGTTCCTCAGCCAGGTGTGGTGGCACACGCCTGTAATCCCAGCACGTGGGAGGCTGAGGCAGGAAGATCAATGCAAGTCCGAGGCCAGCCTGGGCCAAAAAGTGAGTTTAAGGCCACCCTGAACTGCATAGTGAAATCTTGTCTCAAAAAGAAAAAAAAAAGAATGGGTTCCTACAACTCACAACCGGAAGACTTATTTTGTTTGTAGCAGTATCTATTACAGGCATTTCTCATTTAACAACTTACCTGTTCAGACTTGTGACCCATCTTTATTTTTGGTACAGTTCTGTAAACATTGTTTATAAAGCTGCAGTCTTTTTTGTACAGTATACCTTGTTTATACAGTGTTGTAAATTTTGCTGATTGTACAGTACAGTACTATAGTTTTATCTTCTGTTGTACATTATAGTACTACATGGCCAGGCACGGTGGCGCACATTTGTAATCTCAGCACCCTCAAGACTGAGGCAGGAGGGTTGCTGCAAGTTTGAGGCCAGCCTGGGCTACAACAAAGGTAGTTCAAGCCCATCCCAAAACGTACAGTGAAACTCTGTCTCAAAAAGACCAAAAAAAAAAAAAAAAAAAACCTGCGTATAAGTCATGCAAATAAAAGCAAAATCATCAAGTTTAAATTTCTTTTGACCACTTCATTGTTCTGAATATTATAATGTACATACCATATGCAGTTCCTTATTTAACCACCAATTCATTTAATGACATAGTCACAAAAAACTGAGTTGTTAAACAAGTAATGCCTTATATATATATTTTTTTTTTGGTCTTTTTTGAGACAGGATCTCGCTATGCAGTTCAGGCTGGCCTTGAGCTCACTCTGTAGCCCAGGCTGGTCTCAAACTCACAACGATCCTCCTGCCTCTGCCTCCTGAGGTGCTGGGATTCCAAGCCTGCACCACCATGCCCGGCTAGTAATGCCTATATATTAAAAAATAGGATACCACCTAAATGCTTACCATTCTGGGCAAAGTGAAAATACACAGAGGTATTCTCCAGAATACCAGCTAATATACATCTGTCAACAGGTGGAATTCAGTGCCCCAGAAAGTGACCACAGGAAAAGACAAAAAATTTTTTTAAAAAAGCCAGGCATGGTGGCGCACTCCTGTAATCCCAGCACTCAGGAGGCTGAGGCAGGAGGATCATTGTGAGTTCGAGACCAGCCCGGGCTACAAAGTGAGCTCAAGGCCAGTCTAAACTGCATAAGGAGACCCTGTCTCAAAAACAGACAAAAAAAAAAAAAAGTTGTCACAGGGCAGTAACATCAGGATCTAATTAAATATACTCCTGAGGGGTTTGTGAGGAAGCTTCCTATGAACCATGATGGAAAGAGCTTCAAGAAATGGTTTTATTATTCCCGCTGTACATGGTGGTGTACACTTATAATCCCAGCACTGGGGAGGCTAAGGCAGGAAGACTGCTATGAGTTCAAGGCCAGCCTGAACTACCCAGTGAGACCCTTGTCTCAAAAAACAAACAAACAAAATCAGAAAAATGAATATTTTTGTTCTGCAAAGAAAAAGGTGTAAGACTATGCAGAGGCAGTCGAGGTGGGGCACCTGTGCAGTCCTGGCTGCTCAGGGGCCAAGGGAGAAAGAGCACAAGTGACACCTTGTTTTGAAATATGTGCTATATGACTCTGTGTAAAAAGGAAGGGGGAGTAGAAATAAAAATATATAAATCAGGCCCTGCGTATGCCTGTAATCCCAGGGCTCAGGGAGACTGACGCAGCAGGACCGCAAGTGTAAGCCAAGCCCGGGCAACTGTGTAACTTACCAGGACCCTGTCTCAAAAAAAACAAAATCTGGGGCTGTAGCTCAGTGTGAAGGCCCTAGGTTCAGGCCCTATTACCACCAAATGTAAATAAATAAACCCAACTGCATCGCAAATTCAAATGTCTGCGCTGTAAAAGAAAACAAAGCAAAACCTGCAAGATAAGAAGACAGATGACCAACTGGGTTAAAACACGTACAGTAAACTAGAGCAGTGAACAGAACAGCAAACCATGGACAGTTTAGAGGACACAAATCCCACAGACCCTCGGGCTGGGCCCACCTCCCTAACAGACTTGAAAAATCACAGGTGGAAAGAGGCCTCCTCGCCTACCGAGTTCTGACCCTGCTGGGCAGGAGACTGCAACACACTCCCGCGGTCAGAGCTGCGCCTCTCTATAGAGCAGCAGCCCCAGAGAGGGGCAGGGTCACTCTGGAAAGGGAAAACCCTTCAAAAAATTTAAACCGGGAGGGGAAGGAGACTTCAGATGTAGGCTCCAATGTCCCCCAGTCAGAAAACCCTCCCCTGGGGCTCCTGCTGTGCACAGCCTGCCTTCCGCGACCTCCAGTGTGCTGTCCTGCGCGAATCCGTTTGCTTCATCCCGCAGCCTTCTATGGGGGCAGTTTCCGTTCTCCTACCTAAAGTGCAGCATCTACCCTTCACTTATCACAGGCCTGCAGTCCTGGGCGGGTCTGCCGCGCAGCCAGCCAGCATCAGCCCTTGCTGGTATTTTTGTTTTGTTTTGGTTTGGTTTCTGGTTTTGTTTTGCTGAGACAGGGTCTCCCTGTGTAGTTCAGGCTGGCTTTAAACTCATTGTGTTGTCTAGGCTGGCCTCAAACTCGCGTGGATCCTCCTACCTCAGCCTCCCAAGTGCTGGGATTACAGGCGCGCCCCACCACGCCTGCAGCCCTTGCTGCTGGCAACCCTCCTCCCAGCTCTGCGGCTGAATTCCTGGTCTCTATAGTTTTCATCTCCCTGGCCCCTCAAAGTCTTGACGTCTTCTCCTTGCTAATGGCCTGATCCTCTATCCCAACCAAACCCTTCCCCATCATCTCCGTTCCATTCCCTGTTCTCTTACCTGGTCACTCCTGTGACTCTCACTCCAACGTCCCAGAGCCCCCCTATGCTGTGCTGTCCTTGCCCCCATCCCTACATGATCTTGTCCCCAGCTCAGCCCAGAGCTCTTTCTCTCTCTCACATCTCTGAAGGCACCAGCAGGGCTGCTGACAGGGCCAGTCACAGCCACCCACCCCTGACTGTGCCCACTGACACCCCACACTGTGGAAATCTAACTGCTTGCCTCCCTCAGCCTCTTCTGAGCTCTACGGTAGAAACATTCATCGCAAGAAGACAGAGCATCAGAGGACACTCCCTCCCGTGCATGAAGGGTGGCAGCATCCAGAAGTGTCAGTCCCTATAAAGAAACCTAATAAAAGATATGCACAAAGAACCATAAAAACAGTATTGCAAAATAAGATGGAAGACCTAAACAAATGGAGGGAGACACTATGCTTACAGGGGGATGACTAGGAAGGTAAAGATCTCACTTTTTCTCAAATTCATCCAAGAGTTAGTAAGGTCCCAATCTAAATCTCAACAGAAGGCCGGGTGTGGTGGCGCACGCCTGTAATCCCAGCACTCGGGAGGCTGAGGCAGGAGGATCTTTGCGAGTTGGAGGCCACCCTGAACTGCATATCAAGACCCTGCCACAAAAAGACAATAAATAAATATAAATAAATAAATAAATAAATAAATCTCAACACAGTAGTTGAAACTTACTATCTAATTCTCCATTCTGCATAAAAATGCAAAGACCAACAACAGTTGGCACAATTCCAAGAAAGAGCAAATTTAAAGAACTTACAGTATTAGATATCAAGATTTATTATAAAGTTTGGGTGAGACTCTGAGGTATTTTCTTAGGGATAGAAAAATAAACCAACAAAAAAGGCAGGTCTAGAACCAAACTTGTACATGTTTCGATACTTGATTTCTGATGACATACAGCAGTAGAAAAAGTTGTTTCAGGCCCAGGGATATAGCTCAGTGGCACAAGTGCCTGCCTGGCAAGTGCAAGGTCCTGAGTTCGATTCTCAGTACCAAAAACAAAAAGAGAGAGAGAGAGAGAGAGAGAGAAAGAAAAAGTTGTTTCAGTAGATGGTGCTGGGCCCACAGGGTATATGCATGTAAGACACTAATCATGACCCTTTCCCCATAACTGTACATCTAAAGTAAAATTACAGTTGGTAAATAAAGTCCTGAAGAGAGCCACCATTAGGAAATGCAAAGTAAGACCATGTGAGACACCAGAATGGAAAGGACACGGGGAAAGGATAGGCGTATACACTGCTGGTGGGAACAAAAATGGTTCCGCCACTCTGGAAAACAGTTCAGTGGTTTCTTTTCTAGTTCTGGGACTTAACCCAGGCCCGTGAGCGTGCCAGGTGAGAGCTCGACTGCACCCTAGGTGAGAGCTGCAGCCTCACCCTTTTTTATTTTTGAGATGGTGGAGGCACCACTCTGAATCAGGCCTTCAGCTACATGGGAATCAATTCACCTCTAACAAGAACAAAGCCAGCTGTGATGGCACACCCCTGCAGCCCCAGCACTCAGGGGAGGCTGAGGCAGGAAGACTGAAAATCAAGCCCAGCCCTAGGAACTCAGGGAGGCCCTAGGTGTCTTTGTCACTCTCTTGTCACTGAGACATAATACCAACGCCCACAGGTACAGAAAGAGATTTGGCTGGGGACATAGCTCAGCAGCAGAGCGGCTGCCTGGCAAGCGCAAGGTCAGGGGTTTGATTCCCGGTACTACCAAAAAAAAAAGAGAGAGAGTTTTGTCCAATCATCTGGCTCCAAAGCAGGGAGGGATGGTGGGAAGGCCTGGGCAGAGGAAAGCCACTCATGTCATGGCAGCCGGAAAGCAGAGGGGAGAAGCCAGTGAGAGAGAGAAATACTCCTCCAGGCCACGCCCCCAGTGGACCCCCCACCCCCGCCTTTGAACAAGAACCCAGCTCCTAACAGCAAATCACTTATACAGGCCCTATCATTCAATTATGTTCCAGAAGTCCCATCTATGAGCATATGAGGCTCTTGGGGGACATCTAGATCTACGCCATAACATTTCACACTTTGCCTGGGGAAGGGAGGTGGCGCACACCTATAATCCCAGTACTCAGGAGGCTGAGGCAGACAGATCACCATGAGTTCAAGGCCAGCCTAAGCTACACAGTGAATTTAAACCCAACCTGAACTACATAGTGAGATCCTGTCTCAAAAAAAAAAAAAAGTCTCCTCTGAGACTTAAAACAAAGTTTTAGCTGTGAGTCAGAAATGGTGTTATACACCTGTAATCCAAGCACTGGGGAGTCTAAGGCAGAAGGATTGCTGAGTTCAAGGCCAGCCTGGGCTACATAATGAGATCTTAACTCAAAATAAAAACAAAAACACCCACCTCTTAGCTATGAGCCCATGTAAAAATAAAAAATGTTAAAACACTGCCAAAATACAATGCACAGGGTGAACATTTCTACTGCAAAAGGGAAAAATAGGAGATGGAAAGAAATAGAACAAAAGTAAGACCAAAACCCAGCAGGGCAAACATTACATCCTACAGTTCCATATCCAGCATTCAGGGCATAGATGTGAACTCCAAAAAGGCTTAGGTAGACCTGCCCCTACAGCAGTACTAGGTGTAGCTCTTACGGCACCATGTGGATGACACTAAGTCCTGCTGCCAGCTCAAGCAGTAGCCAGACCCACTTGGATCATAGTTGTAGAGGTCCCTGGGTGCAGGGATGGCAGAACTCTGGGAAATATTTCCCTCTTCAACCCAGAAAGAGCAGAAACTCTGAAGCTCTGAAGCCCTGAGGCCCTGAAGCCCTGAAGCTCTCTTCTCAAAACAAAGACTTTCACTTTTGCAAGAGAAGGGCAAAATCTTGCTAGTTCCCAGGATGCCTTCAAGGCGTCCTTCCTATTGTCCTGACTTAAAAGTACTTGGCTTCCCTTTGATCTTCTCAGCAACTTCACCCTGTAAAGCACCAAATTTGCAGGCTCTTCCTTTCTGGGGAAACTAAAAACTTTTTAAAGAGGTTTCTGCTCTTGTTTCTCAGTGTAATTCTTGCTAAAAGCAGCAAGCAGTACCCATTCCACAGCCTGAATGTTGGGCTGCCAAGAAATTTCCTCCACCTCATTAGTCTACTCCCCTTCACCTCAGTCTGGCAGTTTCAGGGCATGAGCAAAATGTAGGCAAATTTCCTGCCAGGGTATAACACATACAGTCTCTAGGCCAGCTGGTAATGAGTCCTTCCCAACCGAAACCTGAGCCTGATCTTGACTATCTGCCTTTTTATCCGCATTCTGGATTTTTGTTTATTTGCATTTTTGAGACAGGGTTTCGTATGCAGTTCAGGCTGGCCTCAAACAGTGATCCTCCTGGCTCAGCCACCTGAGTGCTGGGATTACAGGCATGCATCACCATGCCCAATCCTTTATCAGTATTTAATCTCCTGAGCACCAGCCAGAATCTTCAACCAAGCTCAACTTACAGAATTCTAGGGCTCCTCCAGCTGGCATCTCCAAATTTTCCCAAATTCCTCTCCTGAACCACTTCCAAAGATCTTTTTTATATTTATTTTTTGGTACCAGGAATCTAACACAAGACCTTGTGCTTGCCAGGCAGGCACTGTGCCACTGAGCTATATCCCTGGTGGTTCCAAAGACTTTTGAACCACATGATCAGGTATATTCACAGCAATGACTCCACTTCTCTGGTATCAAACCTGCCTTAATCACTTTCCTTGTTGCTGGGAAAAAAAAAGAAAAAGAAAAACACCCAACAACTACAATTTAAAGGAGGAGAAGTCGATTTTGGCTCACATTTTAGAAGTTTCAGCCCTTGCATTGTCAGTGGCATGAGAAGGGCTTGTGCAAAGGAAAGCTGCTCACCTCACGGTGGTGAAGAAGCAGAGAGAAGGGCTGGGGATGTAGCTCAGTGGCACAAGCACCTGCCTGGCAAGTGCAAGGTCCTGAGTTTGATTCCTGATACCAAAAAAAAAAAAAAAAAAGCAGAGGGAGAGGGAGGGGAGGGGAGGAAAGGGGCAGGGAAAGGAAGGGAGGGAGACATATTCTTCTGGGCCATTAACGGAACCTCCACCATTCAATCACCTTCCAAAAGCCCCACCTGTGAGTGTATGAGGTTCTTGGGGCTCTAGATGTAAATCACAACACTGTCTCAAAATTAGTAAAAAGAAGAGCTGGGAATCTATAGCTCTAGATTCAAAGCCCGATTTAAAAACAGAAAAAAGACCAGCTCTGAGACACGAGGGATGAGTATCCCAGATTCATGCCAGATAAGCTGAGGATGAGAGAGAGCGAGAGAGAGAGAGCGAGAGAGAGAGAGAGAGAGAGAGAGCGAGAGAGAGAGAGAGAGAGCGAGCGAGAGAGAGAGAGAGAGAGAGAGAGAGAGAGAGAGCGCGCGCATGAGCACACAGGGAGCACACAGGGTCACCTTACAAGCAGGAAGCGGGACCTCAAGTCCAGCTGACCTCCCATCCACACCTCCACTGCTCCAGTCCAACAGGAGTCTCAAACCAGCACATGAATGGGATTAGCAGCCTCCTCCCCAGTCAGGTCCTTTTTCCACAGTCAGAGTGTCTGGTCCTCTTATGCCCAGTCCTTCCCCAGCCTCCCTCCACAGTGTGGGTGTACACCTGCCTGAATGGCTTCCTGGAACTTCCTGTGGCAGTTCTGGATGCCTAGGACCAGCTTGCACCACCCACCAGCCTGTGGACAGAGATCCCAGGAAGTGAGCCTACATTCTGGGACCATCCTTAGCATCACAGCCCCTGCCACCAGTCCCTCTAGTGTGGCTGATACCCTGTCAGTATGATCACCACCCAGGTGAACATGCGCTATAAAATAATCCATCTTCTGCTATTGTTCCTGCACCACTCATTCATTCATTCATTCCACAATTGTCTTCTGAACTCTGCTGCCTGCTAGGATGGAGGAAGGCACCCCTCAGGGTCATTCAAGGGAAGGGTGTGTTACAGAAGGTCTACATAGCTACAAGGTGCTCATCTCACAGTTTATCCAGTGTGGCAGAAATGACAGCACAAATAAAGCCCAAGATAACCAGCTGGGCATGGTAGCACACACCTGTAATCTCAGCACTCGGGAGGCTAAGCCAAAAGGACTGCTACAAGTTCAAGGCCACCCTGGGCTACAAAGTGAGTTCAAGGCCAGCCTGAACTGCATAGCAAGACTCTCAAAAAGACAAAAAAGAAAGTCTAAGATAGGACAGGAAAGCACTGCAGCTTTCCTCCTGTACTCCAAAGAGCACTTGCTCTACAGGGGGCCAGCTGCCTGTTATTATGAGACAGAGATCCACTGAGAGGAACTGAGGCCTCCAAGCCTCAGCCAGAAGAGTGAGCCCTCTCAGAAGCAGGTCTTCCAGCCCTGTGGGGCCTTCTGGTGACCACCTGGCCAGCAGCACCACTGTAGCCCTGAGGTTTGCACCAGAACCAGGTGATGTGCTGCTCAGGAGTCCCTACCTTCACTGCAAGCAGATCAAGAGTGGCTTAAACCATTGCATCTGTGGACTTGTTATGCAAAAATCCATTAACTGATACTGGACTCAGCTTCTTATCTTCCTATTCTGATTTCCAGCAGTTCTAGTATCATAGACTTTGCATCCTCTCTCCCACATTCTGCAGTGACCCTGGTCACAAGGTGGGGGTACCATGGCGAGGAGGGGTTACTCCAGGCTGAATTCTTTTCCATTGATCCACATATCAATCACTGCTCTAAGCCACAATGAACTCACTGTACATTATCAAGACTGTCTTCTCTGATCCTGTGTTACAGGCAACTAACACCTGCCATCTTCTGGTCTCAGCTTCCTTTCTGGTCTCTACAAAAAAAAAAAATCTGTTTTTTCTCAATGTTCCTCACGTTCCCCTGGCATTGACATTCAAGAGGAAAACGTATGAAACTAAAACTTTGCATGACTTTTTTTTGGGGGGGGCGGGTAATATTAGGAATTAAATCCAGAGCCTTTACACTAAGCTACATCCCCAACACTTTCAAAAATATTTTTTGGTTATTTTTGAGAAAGGATCTCGGTATGTTGTGCAGGCTTGGCCTTGAACACGCTTATATAGCCCAGGCTTGGCCTCAAACTCATGGCGATCCTCCCACCTCAGCTTCAAGTGTGCTAAGATTACAAATGAGTGCTGGGATTATAAGTGTACGCCACCATACCTGGCCCCAGCACTTTTTTTTTTTGGTCTTTTTGAGACAAGGTCTCACTATGCAGTTCAGGCTGGCCTTCAGCTCCCTCTGTAGCTCAGGCTGGCCTCCAACTTGAAACAATCCTCCTGCCTCAGTCTCAGGAATGCTGAGATTAGAGGTGTGCACCACCACACTTGGGCTCCAGCACATTTTTTAAAAGTGTCTAAATTGCTCAGGCTGGGCTTGAACTTGTGATCCTCATGCTTCAGTCCACAGGGGTGCTGAGATAATAGGCAAGCACCATCACGCCCAGCTTCCTTCCACCCTTTTTGATCTACAAAAATGAAACATTACTTAGTTCAGTAACAAGTGTCTGACATGGTGGAAGGACATAGTGGCTCAAGCCTGTAATCCCAGCACTTATGAGGCTGAGGCAGGAGGATTGTTTCGAGTTGGCAGCCAGCCTGGGCTACATAGCCAGTGTTACAGTTCTAATATAAGCATGTCTTTGTATCTGGAAACTTTGGTTTAAAGAAATGTGTCTGGCAGCCAAGTTGACAAGGGTTGGAATGTTATGGTTGATACATTGTGTCAACTTGGGGAGTCTAGAGGTTTGGCTGAGTGATTCAGCAGGAAACCAGGATGCTTACTTTGTATACATCCTGAGCCTGTGGAAGAGGAGGGCATGAACCTTGTTTGAGAGCCACTCACCCCCTGGGTGGAGGTAGGCATTTTACAATGTAAGGGAAGGAGAGGCTGCTTGCAGCCATTCCTCCCTTTTGCTGGTTGTTTTTGCTGTGCTCTGCTGCCATGAACATTCGCCCTCTGCCATGTGCCACACTGCCTCAGAACCAGCCAAGTATGGACTGAAACCTCTACAAACTGTAAGCTAAATAAATCTTTCCTTTCTTCATTTTGGGTGTTGGGTATTTTGTCTTAGCAACGAGAGAAAAGTAACCAAGACAGCCAGTAAGTTCCAAGCCAAACTGAACTACATAGGGAGACCCAGTCTCAAAAATAAACAAAAATAAAAGCAAAACACAACTCCCTGACTGTCCTCTGAGAAAGGAAAACCTCACATGTGTACTTCCCCCAGGACACTCCCATCTTGCTCAGCACCCGGTCTGTGGTTATGTGCTGACCACATGGGGAATGACAGATTAACCATGAGCTCTCCTAGCAGTGTCTGTTAGAGGATCTGGGAGGGTCTCTCCCCAGAAATCAGGGGAGAATCTAAATCTCCTGCATCAATTTTCTTTCCCTTTGTCACAAGGTTACAAAATAAATCTAATAAACTGAACTCACAACAAGGTGTCAAAGGCTATGCCCAAAGGAAAGCAACCAGCCAAGAGTGGTGGTGCAAATCTGTAATCCCAGCACTCAGGAGGCTGAAGCAGGAGGAATGCCTTAAGGTAGAGGCCAACCTGAACTATACCGGGCCAGGGATATACCCTACGGCACAAGAGCCTGCCTGGCAAACACAAGGTCCTGAGTTTGATTCCGGTATCAAAAACAAACAAAAGCAACCTGAACTATACAGCAAGACTCTTATCTCAAAAAGCAAAACAACCAAAAATTTAAAAAATAAAGAAACCAGCTAGGCAGAGCCAGGGACATCTGTATTTGAGAAACGAAACAAAACAATATGATACGCATGGCCCATATTGTTTAGATTCAAAAATTAAATTCTGTCAAGCACAACAGTGGTAAAATAAAAATAAAAGTGAGTTTTGTAGCTGGGGATATAGCTATGTGGAATAAGCGCCTCCTTGGCAAGCGCAAGGTCCTGAGTTCAATCCCCATTTCTACCAAAAAAAAAATGAGTTTTGAAGGAGAACGCCAGAGGCTAAAACAGGAGGATCACAAGTTTGAGGCCAGCCTAAGCAATGGCATGAGATAAATAAGCTGGGACTGTCACTCTGCATTAAGAGTGCACAGGGTTCAGTCTCCAGGACCAGAGAAACAACTCCATAAAAATGAAATATTACCAACCTGAGTAGGACACAGTAGTGCATACCTGTAACCCCAGAATTTAGGGAGGCGAGGGCCAGAGGGCAGTGAATTTGAGACCAGCCTTGGATACATAGAGAGCTTGAGGTCAGCCTGAGTTACAAAATGAGCCCGAGATGCACAGCGTGTGGTGTTAAAAACAGTACAAACTACTAAAGTGGATCCAGCAACCTACAGGTACAATAACACATTACGCCCAGGTGGAGCATACTTCACAAATGCAAACACTATTTAACATGTAAATATCAAGGTAGAGGTATAGCTTAGTGTAGAACATTTGCCTAGCCCGTGCAAAGCCATGGGTTCAGTCTCCAACCCACAAAACTTAAATAAGTAAAAGTTAAAAGTGAACACAGTTGGCTATTTTAAGAAGACATAGGTGGCCTGGGTAAACATAGCTTAGTGGTACAGTGTGTGCTTAGTATACACAAGGCCCTGGGTTCAATCCCTAGTATAGTGGCAGGATAGATGGAGATGGAGACATATAGATCTATATAGTATTTATTTATTTTTATTCATAGTCTCCAACAGAAGCAGGAAAAGCAGCCAGGCATGATGGCACACCTGTAATTCCAGCACTCAGGGGCCGATGCAGGAGGATCACCATGAATTCGAGGCCAGCCTGGGATACTCACTGAGTTCAAAGCCAACCTGAACTACATGATGAGACCCTGTCTCAAAAGGAGAAAAGCAAAAGTGGCAGAGAAAAAGCAGTCTACAAAATTCAATATCCACTTATAATTTAAAAAAACTCAGAAAACTAGGAAGAGAAGAACCTGATAAAGGACACCTCCAGAAAACCTGTAACTAAATCACACCTAATGGGAAAAGAACTGACAATTTTTTCCTAGGATTGGGAACCAGGTAAGATAGCTATGCTCACCACTCCTATTAACCCTGTATTAAAAGTCCTAGCCCACGCGCTACAGCAAGAAATAAAAGACACATGAAAAATAAGAAGTAAAGCTTATTAGATGCAGAAAAACATGCTCGTGTTTTAAGAACCCACAAAAAGGCCACCAGAACAAACGTATACATTTAGCAACATTGTAGGGTACAAGGACAGTGTGCTGAAATCTTAACTATGGATTTGTTTTAGCAATCAAAAATTGGAAAATAAAAATTCTGTGCATTATTCACAATGGTATCAGAAAGCATGAAATACCTTAATGCTCCCCTCAGAAGGCAGAGAGCACTTCTCAACCCCTTCCCTGGGCACAGGTTAAGCTTAACTACTCCCTTTTAACAAACAAAAAGACACAGAAAGCAGAAGTCATGGTGCAAACCTTCAGAGGCAGATCGTAAGGGCCCTGCAGCCTCTTGTTCACTCTCCTGGACACTCACACTGGAGAAGGCGGGCAGCCATGTTGTGACACACTCAAGCAGCTGAGAGAGCACCTGAGTCTGAAGAAGGAGGACTCCTGATCACAGCTCTGTAAACAGCATCTTGCCAGGGGACCCTGCTGATCACCCTAAGCACTACCACAGGAGACACAGCCAGAACCACCCCATGAAGCCACTTTGAATTCCTAATCCATAGATACTGAGATAATAAATGTTTATTGTAAAACAACTACATTCTGTGATGATTTATTACACAGACCTAAATAAAAAAAGAAATAGACCATGTTCTACATTGTTAAAATGTCAGTGGGAGCCAGTGGTGGGCAATTTACTCAGACCATGTCTAGGAAGGAAGGAAGGGAGGGAGGGAGGAAGGGAGGGAAGGAAGGGGAGAGGAGGAGAGGGGCGAGAGGGAAGGAGAAGGGAAGAGAGAGGTAACAGGCAGGCCAGAGATTTAGCTCAGTGCAAAGGCCACTGAGTTCAATTATCAGTGCTACAAAAGAAGGCAGGAAGGCAGGAAGGCAGAGAGGAAGGAAGGAAGGAGGAAAGGAAGGCAGGAAGGAAGAGAGGAAGGGGGAAACAAAGAGAAATTAGGGTTGGGGATTTAGCTCAGTGTAAAGCCTCCTGTACCATTAAAAAAAAAAAATCAGGGCCTGTTGGTCCACACCTGTACTCCCAGCACTGTGGAAGGGTGGGGAGGCAGTTGGAGTCCACCTGGGTAACTCTGCGAAATTTTAAAATAAGAAAAAGGGTTGGGGGTGTTGCTGTGTGATAGAAGGTCTTCGGTTTTGATCTTCAATGTCATAAAAAGGAGGCGGGGAAGAGACAGCACACACGCTTGTCATCCCGGCACTCTGAAACGAAGGCTGGAGGATGATCGTCATGAGTTGGAGGCGAGTGTGCACTACAGGGCAAGACCTTGTCTCAAAACAAGGGGGTAAGACTGTGGAGAGCCGTTTGGAGATTTCTCCGCAAACTAGGTCTAGAGGTTCCATTTAAACCAGCTATTCCTCTTCTGGGTATTTTCCCAGAAGATCTGAAAACATCATATCACT
>PVLD010024238.1:0-25835 GCA_004027595.1 Dinomys branickii
AGGAAGGAAGGAAGGAAGGAAGGAAGGAAGGAAGGAAGGAAGGAAGGAAGGAACTAATAGGAAAGAAAGACATCAAATTATCTTTCCTTGCAAATAACAAGATCTTATACTTAGGAGATTCTACAAGTTCAACAAAAAGCTTTTAGAGTTAAACAAATTCAGCATACCAGCAGCATACAAAACCAACATGCAAAAAATATTACGTTTTTCTCTGCACCAGAAATGAACTGGGTGAGAAAGAAATCAGAAAAACAAATTCCACACACATTAGCTTCAAAAAATAAATAAAATGCTTAGCAATCCATCTAGTCAGGAGATAAAAAGACCCTACAATGAAAATTTAAAACACTGAAGAAAGAAACTGAAGACACTATAAGATGGATAGGTCCCCCATGTTCATGGGTGGGCAGAATTAATATTGCTGAAATGGCACTCTTGCCAAAAGTCATCTACAGATTCAATACAATCTCCTTCAAAATTCCAATGACTCTTCACAGAACTAGAAAAAGAGTCCTCAAATCTACACAGAAACCCAAAAGAAAGAAAATAGCCAAAGCAATCCTAAACACAAAGAGCAGGGCTGGAGGTCTCACCATACCCACTTCCAAGTTATACTACAATGCTATAGTAACAGTAGCAGTATGGCACTGGCACAAAATAGACAAATATAACACACAATAAAATACAGGCACAAAAACAAATCCACACAACTACAGCCATCTGATTCTTGACAAAGGAGCCAAAAAATATATGTAGGAGAAAAGACAGACTGTTTAACAAACGGTGCTGTACAACTGTGTACCCATATATGGAAGACTGGAACTAGATCCTTACCTCTTACCCTGTGCAAAATATAAATTCAAAATGGGGCCAGGACCCAGATACAAAACTAACTGTTAGAAGAAAACACAGGCAAACAACTGAAGCCATAGATACAGGCAAAGACTTCCTGAACAGGACTTCAATAGTAGCAGCAATCAACAAATGAGACTATGTGAAATTATGAAGCTTCCAGGACAAAAGTGAACTAACCAACAAAGAGACATCCTACAGCAGTGATGGTGAACCTTTTAGGGCTTTCAATGATTAAAAAACAGTTGGCTGCAGAACAAGTGCTGCAGAGTCATCACCACTGGCCTATAGGATGGAGGAAAGTGTTTTTCAGTTACTCTTCCAGCAAAGAATTAAAGTCTAGAATACATAAAGAATTCAAAAAACTTAACGGTAAAGATCAGGTAGTCCAATCAATACATAGGCAAATGAATTAAACAGATACTTCTCAAAAGGAAGAAGTACAAATGCAAAATAATTACATGAAAAATGTTCAGCATGCTTAGCCATTGGGGAAATACAAAACTACACTGAGATTCCACCTCACCCCAGTCAGAATAGCCTTCATTAAGAATTTTAAAAAGCAATAATTGCTTCTGAGGATTTGGGGGGACACTTCTACACTCCTGGTGGAAATGTAAATTAGCATAATCACTATGGAAAGCAATATAGAGGTTTTTTAAAAACTGAAAAAGAGCTATCATTCGATCCAGATCTCATTTTACCCTTTGGTTATATACCAGTCCTTGGAATACAGCTGAAGGAATTAATGCTATACTATACTATTAATATTATACTATACTATACTATGCTATACTATAAATGCTATAGGGATACTACATATCCATATTTATTGAGCATAGTTCACAATAGTACAGATAATAGAACAAGATCATATATATATATATATATTTGACAAGGTCTAGTATGTCGTATCTGTAACTGTGTACCAGATAAACATGAGTGGCAGGATTCATCAGGAGAAAACACATACAAAGGGAATCACTAGAGTATTTCAGGAAGAAGCAATGCTGTCATTAAAAACACCAAACTACAGAATTGAGGAGCAATAAAAAGGTAGATATGTGTGAAAATTTAAGTACATACTGAGTGTAGAAAGTAATCAGAATAACACATCACGAAGCCCAAAATATTTGCAAAATTAAAATACATGAAGACAATTACAGAAAAAACAGGATAGGAATCAAGGTATTAAAGTAGTAATAAATATGTTCATTTGCATCCCATTGGAAAAAGAGCAAAAGATTTATAACTCATAAGTAATTGGGGGAGGGTATGAAAATTTCAAAATAAAAACTTGATTAACCTGAATAAAGCCAGGAAAGGAAAGAGAAGAGAGGAGAGGAGAGGAGAGGAAAATGTGACAGACAGACTTTAACAGACTCAAATTATCCCTACCTCTTTGTAACTATGACCTTTTTACTGTAGGAACAAAACCTATGACTGTGTCTAAACCAGGCACTTATTAGGAACCAAGCTGCACAGCAGCACATTAGTGGTAGTGACTGAGCAAAGCTTCATCTGTATTTATAACCATTCCCCATTGCTAGAATTACCACATAAACCCTACCTCCTGTCAAATCAGCAGAGGCATGAGATTCTCATAGGAGTACAAACCCTACTGTAAACTGTACATCCAAGGGATCTAGGTCACATGCTCCATATGAGAATCTAATGCCTGGTGATCTGAGGTGGAGCTGAGGCAGTGATGCTAGTACTCAGGAGAAGCTGCAAATACAAATTTACATTAGCAGAGAGTTTTTTTTATTTCTTTTTTTTTTTTTTTGCGGTACTGGGGATCAAACTCAGGACCCTGCGCTTGCTAGGCAAGCGCTTATTCCACTGAGCTATATCCCCAGCCCTAGCAGTGAGTTTTGACTACACAGAGACCATAACAATCAATTGCCTGCAGACTTATATCAAAACCTTGGGTGTGGGAAAAGAGAAGGGAAAGAAGGGGAAATTATCTATGTTTGTATACACAGGACAGCTAACAGTGGTACTACTATCTTCTATTACTTTACTGAAAAGAATAATTAATGATTATTTGTTTGATCAATATTGCATGTCTATATCTGTTTTCCTGAGAAACCACTTTGAAGATATCAATACGTAATACAACAAGCGTTGTTAATTTCCTACCACTTTGTCTGTAACTCTGTATTGTTTGTATTGTTCTTGTGCTATTTTGTGAATGGATATCTGTTTGTTAGTATGTTTTCCTTCTTTTATTTTTAAAATAAATAAAAATAAAAATAAAAAAAACCCAAAACCCTAACTGTGCATGGCAAGTGATAATTAATTTGCATTTGGTAGCAAGATTTATAGTTGTAAGGGGATTGATCTACTTCACTTGCACAATTGCATCAGGTGGCAGGCTTTAAATCAGAATTCAACATTCACTTTAGTCCATGATGAAGGAGCTGGGGATATAGCTCAGTGGAATAAGCGCCTGCCTAGCAAGCGCAGGGTCCTGAGTTTAATCCCCAGTACCGCCAAAACAAACAAACAAACAAACAAACAAAAACACTTTAGTCCATGATGAGACAATCATTGTTTTATTTACTGCTTCTGTTCACACCTCTTCCCACATTGCTTTTTCAAGTTATAGTTTTGGTAAGTCCACACGCTAGCCATTGCCAAAATGAGTAAAGAGCAAATGCTACCAGAGAGCTTCTTTAAAAAGGGAGAGAGATTCAACAATGAGGCAGGAGAAGACTCCAAGACTGCCAACAAAAGGAAAGCTACCAAGAGTTCTATTTAAATTTTGTGTTCACTGAAACAGATAATTCACATTCTCCACGCCTGCTTTGTATAATATGTGAAGACCAACTGTTCAACAAAGGCACAAAAATTTTAAAAATGCTTTGCCATGTGGAGGCTCAGCAGCATGCTTTAAAAGACAAGCTTCTTTGGAGACTTTCAAAAGCAAAAGAATGTGAACACGAAGAACAGAAGCAATGACTGAAGGCTACTACTTCATCAAATCTATCTGATCTGGGAGCACCATTCTTAGTGACTAACTGCGTTACTAAAGATACGAAGTCTTTCACTATTGATGAACTGAGCCTCCCTGTTGCTAAGGACAGTTTTCAGGAACTCCTGGGAGGAGCTGCAGTTCAAAAGGTGGCAAATGTTCATTTTTAAGTTAGCGTCATAACTAGATGAACTGATGAAAGAGCAAGAGATACTGAGGCATAATTTTTAGGTGGGATAATGAGTCACCATGGTTCTCTACCCAGGTTGATAAATCTACTGATACTCACAGCAAGGCAAAAAATGCTTGCTCTCGTTTTAAAGAGAAAAAAATAAAAATATCAATTTTTATTTATCAATTTTCAGTTTCAGAAAAGGTTAGTAGGAGTTACAATAATTAATACATTGAATATTAATGTCTTCATAGTAGTTATTCAGAGTACAAGATACACATATTATATATAATATATCATATCTTTTATATATATTGTATATATCATATATATTATATCTTATATATATCTATTATATAATATATATATTATATCTTGTCCAAACAATATTAGCACAAATCTTTCTTTTTAATGAAAGGTTTTACTGAACTAAGAGAAACTAACTGTATAACTATCTTAACTATCTTGAGCATAAATTGTTTTTCTTTTTCCCTTTCTTCTTTTCCCCTTTCCCCATTATGGTTTGTCTTCTCTTTTGAATAGTTTCTTACCAATTCACAATATCTACTGTATATTTTGAATCTTATTTACTCTTTCAGTTTTTCACACTGGTGAGACAATATGATGCTTACACATACGGGTCTGATTTATTTCACTTATGTGTACGGTCTCAAGTTGCATTTATTTCCCTATAAAAGTCTCCAGTTTATCCTGCCTTATGGCTTAGTAGTACTCCATTATATATTAAGAAACATATTTTTTTACCCATCCCTCGGTTGATGGGCATTTGGGTTGTTTCCAAGATTTAGCTATTACAAATTATACTTCTATAAACATGGGTGCATATATATCACTGTAGTATGATGTTTTTAATTCTTCTGGAAAGATACCCAGATAGGAATATCTGCATCAAATGGGACCTTTAATCCTAGTTTTTTGAGGAATTTCCACACTGATGTCCACAGTGGTTGCACCAGTCTATACTCCCATCAACAGTGGAGAAGAGTTCCTTTTTCCCCACAGCCCCACCAGCATTTGTTATCCATTGATTTCTTGATGATAGCCATTGTTTCTGTGGGGAGATGGAATCTCAGTGTTGTTTTAATTTGCATCTCTCAAATGACCAATGATGAACAAAAAACGCTTGCTTTTGTGTGATATGGTTTTAGGAGGATGTACATAAGGGTGTTGTGTGTGCTTTTGTTGTCAACCAACACCACAGCTGCATAACTATTCAAACCTTTTTTTCCAGGCTTTCTTCTTGCTATGGATTTTATTGTAAAGTTGAATGATTATTTATCAGGAATGCTGAATTAGTCACTCTGTGTTGGTATATGCATGGATAGAGTGGCTGCTATGGCTGGACGACCTTCTGCTCTGATACTCAGGTCAAGAGCAGCAAATGTAATTCAATAAACTGTATCGTGCATAGAGAAATGCTGGCTAGCCAAAAACTATCATTTGAACTTGACAAAGTTTTGCATGTTCTGATCAGAATAATCAAGGTATATGTGCTTCGTTCATGGCTCTTCACACAGCTCTATGGGGAGCCGGACACAGGGCACACACATCTTCTCTTATACACAGAAGTGAGATTGCTTTCTAGAGGTAGGTAACTGGCCAGAGTTTTTGAGTATGAGAGCCACCCCAGAGATTTCTTTTACAAAAACAATCACTGCTGGCAGCACATTTCAGTGACAAAGAATGGATCACAAAACTCGCTTACTGATGTCACATATTCAACCTTCTCAATGAACTCAGTCCGTCCCTTCAAGAGAGAACGGCAGCTGTGCTCAGGTTGGCAGATGAAGCACTCACACTCAAGGCTGAACTGGAATTACGGGGCAACAGGAGAACACTGGGATTTTTTTTTTATATACTCCAAACCTTAGCAGAGATTTTAAAAGAGACTGAGTCAGGGCCTTCTTTCTCACAATTGGTGCATGATCACTGATACAAGTTTTCAAAAGCATTTAAGCATTACTTCCAAACACCCCCAACCTGGGAAGGAAGCCGTCCATGATCTATTTGTGAATTGATTGTATCACTGCCACAAGATCAACTTCTTAAGACTGCAAATGATAGTGGGCTTAAAACTATATTTGAAACATTTGCAGTTCCCATATATTCTGGATTAATGTTAAGGTGGAATATTCTGAGATTTAAAGTACTGAAAAGCCTGCTTCCATTTTGAAATATCCAGTCCTTGTGCATCATAGTTTTCTGCAGTGATAGGGTAATGGTTGATACACTGTGCCAACCTAGCGAGTTTAGAATTTTAATGAAGCAACTCAGCAGGGGTCCAGGGTCCTCATTTTGTGCGAGGAAAGGGCATGGCGAGTGCTACACCCATCCTAGGGGATGGAGCCTGCTTACAATACAAGGGAAGGAAGAGGCCTGCCCCCCCCCCCTTTGCTCTTGCTGCTTGTGCTGTCTTCTGCTGCCTTGAACTGTTGCCCCTGTGCCACCCTGCCTTGGAGCAAACTGGTTATGGACTGAAACCTCCACAAACTGTGGGCTAAATAAACCTTTTCTTCCTTAATTTTGGGCGTAGGGTATTTTGTCTCAGCAATGAGAAAGCATCTCAAAGTAACCAAGATAGAATTTGGCACCACAGAAGTAGGGTCACTTCCGTGACTGTACCAGACCATGTGGTTGAAGAGCCTTTGGGAATGAAAAGAGTTTGGAAAGCTTTGGAGATGTTGCCTGAAAGAGTAGAGCTGAAATGCCTTAGGCTGTTCTGTATGAGAGATGCTGATCAGAGCTCAGAAGACCAGAAAACAGGTAGAGACCAGGCTTAGGAGGTTTCTGCTGGGAAGAAGGACTGCATTGGTTGCTGAACTCCAGATGATGTGTATTATGGCTTAGCAAGAAGTTTGTCTGCATTTTGCACATATGCAGAGGCTGGCTGAGACTCAGATTAAGAGTGGCAGACTAATTAATTTGGCAGAAGATTTTTCAAGGCAGTCTAATATTGAGGCAGTGGCATGGCTATTGTTGGGGGCTTTTAGCCAGATTTATGTTATGAATCAAGAGCCCAGAGCCCAGAGAATGATTTAAAATGTTGTGAGTTTGGCCAGAAAAGAAGCTCCAGTAAATCTGTGGATTGCAAAGATAGAGCATAGGAGACCTCAGTTGTTGAAAAGAACAGGAGGATATAAAAGAAGGCCTGAGGGCATCACAAGAAGCAGCAAGTCTCCACTCCAGCCTCAAAACTCTAAAAGTGAAAGACTTTGCTTTGAGGAGAAAGCTACAGAGCACCATGCTACAGAATTGCAGCATCATAGAAAATTTGGTCCTCAGAATTGGATTCAGAGTGCTCAGTGATCCAGGAACTCGACCCTTACAGCCAAGAGAGAAGAAAACCTGGCTACCGCTCCAGCTGGCAGCAGACCTTGTCAGCATCCATGTGGCTCTGTTGTTAAGTGCATGCAGAATACAAGAGTTTGGAGGTTAAAAAGGTTTCCACCTTAATTTCATAAGGTCTGGGAGGCCAGGCAATGTGACCCTGAGGGGGCAGTATGCAAAGCTATGAGTGTGAAATGGAAGGTGCAGTGGAGACCCCAGAATTTTGGAAAAGCCAGGAATGTGGATCATCTAAGGAAAGCTGCAAGGAGGGAGCAAAGCCAGCCCAAGAAAGAAGCTGTGGGAGCTACAGCCACCAGAAATGCCATAGTTGTGGAGTCACTCAAGCCCTTTGGAGCTCACAATTTGCCACAGATTGCTTCAGATGCTGGCAGTGGAATGTTATGATTCTAATGTAATATAATGTTGATACAGTTAATACTGGTTCTTAAGGATTGTTAAACCTGTGTTATAATATTCAAGTTGTGAAATGGTAATAAGCGTGTCTCTGTATCTGGAGACCAGTTTGAAGAAATGTGTTCACTTGCCAAGTTGACAAGGTGTGGATCTTAATGAATGATACATTGTGTCAACTTGAGAAGTTTAGAAATGTAATGCAGCAACTCATCAGGGGGCTGAGTCCCCACTTTGTAAACACCCTTGTCGTGTGCAAGAGAAGGGCACGGAGATGGTGAGTGCTACACCCACCCTAGGGGATGGAGCCTGCTACAATACAAGGCAGGAAAGAGGCCTGCTCCCCTGCTTTTGCTCTTGCTGCTTGTGCTATCTCCTGCCACCTTGAACTGTTGCCCTCTGCCATCTGCCACCCTGCCTTAGAGCCAGCTGACTGTCGACTGAAACCTCCACAAACTGTGAGCCAAATAAACCTTTTCTTCCTTAATTTTGGGTGTGGGGTATTTTCCCTCAGCAATAGATAAAAGTAACTAAAGGTAATCAAGACAGACAGCAACCAAAACAAGATTTAAAGTAGAATGGATATAAGCAATACGCTTTAGGTAATAGAAGTAACCATCTTGGTGAAGGAAAACAAGCTCAGGGATCTCACTAACTTTGTATTGTGATGAGTTGTATAATTATTTGAATACATAGTATAATTTAAAATTAATAGAAATAAAGGGTACAGTACATGTAAAGTGCTTGAATTGTCCCAAAATTATCTGCCAACTCAGGTAGTCTTCCATGAAACTGGTCTTTGTTGCCAAAAAGTCAAGCAACCACTGCTCTAGGCAATAGAACATGGAAAAAGCAGGATGTCATTTTGTGCTTATATCATAAATGACTGTGCTTTCCATCTTGATACCATCTCTTATTGCCTTTCAGCTTGTGTGATTTGATAAATCAGGAAGCCATGTTCCAGAAGCCATGTGGCAAAGAACTGAGAGCAATCTCTGGCCAACAGATAGAAGGAAATGTAAGCCCTTGAGTCCAACAAGAAAGAGACCACGGTGAAGCCCCCTTCATAGTAAATTCCACTCTATGGCTTCTCCTTCTTATGCAAGGAGAATCAAAATTTTAAAAATCAACAGCAGATAGCAAGGCTTTTAAAAAATAAATGTAAGATTTCCAATTAAACATAGAGGGGGAAATCTGGTTAAAATATCAGACAATTCATGATATAGGTATGTTCTGTTACTAAAATTTAGCCCACAGTGGTGGCAATGCCTGTAATCCCAGCACTCAGGAGGCTGAGACAGGAGGAACACTGTGAGTTCAAGGCCAGCCTAGGCTACATACTGAGTTCAAGCCAGCCTGAACTCATACCAAGACTCTGTCTCAAAAAACAAACGAAAAATTGTAAAAGTCATATATTCATTCAATATTTTTAGTATCAAGTAGTGTCATTTGCAGTGATAATATAACAGAAAACAAAAATCTTGGCTGTCACATTGTAGTAGTTCAAGGCCATGAAGCTGAGCTGAAGCTTGAGGTAACCAAGAAGTTTCTACAAAATGAGTTTACAAAGGAAATTATAAAAAAATTTATAAATAGCCAAGCCTCAGGCACATGGATGTACACATGCTTTTGGAGGGTGAAGTAACCAGGGAGGCCAGCAATATGAAAGTGTCTGAAGCAGCAGGGAGGGGGCAGCAGTTAGGCTCTGGAGAACTCCACCAACAAAAGACCAGCCCCACCTGTGCCAAGGCTCTGTGGCACCAGGCCTTCTGCCAGCGAGGGAGGTCAGCCTGCAGCACCACCTAAGCAGTGAGGTATTTCAGCAGAACTCTTCTCCTCCAGTGGGGCCTGCACCAGGGCTCTGCAGTGCCAGGTCTTACACCAGCAGGGAAGGCCAGCCTGTGGCATCACCTGAGCAGCGAGGCGTTTCATTGGAACTTTTCTCCTCTGGTAAGGCCTGCACCTCGGATCTGCTCCACGCCTTAGAGTTAGAAAGGAGTTTGGACTTGGAGGGCCTGTCCCTGTTGGTGGTTGAGAACTGCAGTGTGGAAACAGCCTCAGGCACTAGGGTCCTTGGGGTTGGGAGGTGAGGCCTGCTCTCCCTTGATCAGCTACCTCAGGATCCCAAAGCAGCGGCCCCTGCCTAACTACCATTGGCTTCAAGGCTGAGGCCCACACACTTCCCCTCCACAGACTGGAGACTCTGGTACTGAAGCCCAGCAATCCCCCACCATCACATGTGTAGTCTGAGCCGTGCACCCCAGCAATTGCCTGGAGTCCATGAGCCCAGTGGTCCACTGTCTCTACCACCTTGGGATTAGTTTGATATTCAGGTAAACTAGGGTCCCTAGAGTCCTTTGTGAGCTGCCTGGGTAGTTTGTAGCTCAGCACTTGTCATCTGACATTCAAAATGACATGACATAGGAGCAAAATGCAGTCTCAGGACATAACTCCATCCAGAGCAAGTACAGGAGACAATGACATAGGAGAACTAGGCAGCCACGTACCTAAAATTTCTGAAATGATCAGATCTGAAGTAAAGAAACAACTCCACCAAGTCATAGAAGAGATAAAATCTGAAATAATCTCTCAGGCAAAAAGAGAAATGAAAATAATAATGGAAGAGATGCTTCACACATACAGAGAAGAAACAGATGAAAGAATAGAAGATCAAAGGTAACAAATGGAAACGTTACATAAGCAATTTAGAAATGAATTAGAACACATGAAAGAGACTCAAAGAGATTGCCAGGAAATGAAAACTTCCATAGAAAGCTTGCAAAGCCACTTGAATGAAGCCAAAGATGGAATTGGGAAAAATCAACCCAACAGCTGAAAGATGAAGCAAAGAGAAATAATGTCTGAGTAATAGGAATCAGTGATACAGCAGGAGGCAAAACAAATGACATAAAAAGAATATTTGCAGAAATAATAGCAGAAAATTTCCCAAGCATGGTAAAAAGATACTGATGTGCAAGTAAAAGAAGCATATAGAACTCCAATGAACTACAACCCAAATAAAACCACACCCAGATATACAATAGTCAAGATCCCAGATATGCAGCAAAAGAACACAACATTAAAAGCTGCTAGGGAAAAGAAGCAGATCACCTATAAAAGAAAGCCCATCCAAATCACAGCAGACTTTTCAACAGAAACCATGAAATCAAGAAGAGTTTGGAGTGAAGTATTGTAGATTCTGCGACAAAACAGCTCACAACCCAGACTGATGTATCCTGCAAAACTATCCTTTAAATTCAATGGAGAAATAAAGTATTTCAATGACAAAGAATAACTGAAGAACTTCATGAGTGCCAAGCCAAAATTACAAAAGTACTAAAAGATATTTTAGACAAAGAAAAAAGAGACCACAATCTCAAGAACAACAATAGAAAGGAACCCTTAAGCAGAACAAGCAATTAAACAGCAAAAGTAGGAAAGCAACAGCAAGTAAACAGCATGACAAGAATAAGCCAACGTATAAGAGTTACAACCATTAATGTAAATGGCCTCAAATCACCAGTCAAAAGAAACAGACTGGCACAGTGGATTAAGAGACAAAATTCCAAACCAAACATCCAAAGACAGAAAACAAAACAGGCAAACAACAACAACAACAAAACAAAGAAAAAAAAACAATAGTTGCTGCTTTGCATATTGATATCTTCGAAGTGTGTGTTCAGGATAATACATACAGACATACAATATTGATCAAATAACCCGTCATCAAGTTTGGTTTTTTTGGTTTTTGTGTTTTTATGTTGTTGAGAGGATTAATGGTCTGACCAATTTTGCATGTCTGTATATGGGTTCCTATATTTACACTTCGAAGATATCAATGGATAAAGCAATAACCACGGTTGAGACCATGTCACCTTGTCTATAGATCAGTTGTGATTGTACTATTTTTTATGCTAATTGGTGTCTGTTTGTTAATATGTTTTTGTACTTTTATTTAAAAAAAAAAAGAGAGACAAAATTCCACAATATGCTGTATACAGGAAACACACTTTACTCAACAGGAAATCCACAAAATGAAAGTCAAAGGATGGAAAACAATTCTTCATGCAAAAGGTCCACGGAAAAAAGCAGGGGTAGCTATTATGTTTGCAGACAATGTAAACTTCAAACCAAAAGCAATCAAAAGAGACAAAGAAGGCCACTATATACTACTTAGGGGAAAGCTGCAAGAGGGAGAGATAACAATCCTAAACATGTATGCACCAAAAACTGGAGCACCAAACTATATAAGGCAAATCTTAATGGACATAGAAAAACCAAATAATCGATAACACTATTGGAACTGCGGACCTAAACACCCCTTTGACACAAAGAGATAGGTCAACTGGACTAAAACTTAGCAAAGATATAATAGACCTGAACCAAATGTGTGAAGAAATGGACTTAGTTGATGTATACAGAGTTTTCCACTCCACAACATCAGAATACACATTTTTCTCAGCTGCACATGGAACTTTCTCTAACATAGACCACATTCTAGCCCATTGAACATACCTACCTAAATGCAAAAGAATTGAAATTACACCATGCATATTATCTGACCACAGTGAAATAAAATTGGAAATTAACGACAAAGGGAATTCCAAAGCTCCATAAACACTTAGAAATTAAGTGTTTATGGATTTATTCATTCCTGAATAACAAATAAGTCACAGAAGAAATTAAGGAAGAAATTAAAAAACACCTATAAACAAACAAAAATGTAAATAAAACTTATAGGAATCTGTGGGATGCAATGAAAGCAGTCATCAGAGGGAAATTTATAGTGATGAATTCACACATAAAGAAAAAAGAAAGACAGCAAATAAAAAGCCTAATGCTGCACCTCAAGCTTTTAGAAAAAGAAGAACAAGTCCCAAAGGAGGGAGGAGATTATAAAGCCTAGGGCAGAAATTAATGCAATTGAGATGAAGAAAACTCAACAAAAAATAAGTGAATCGAACAGTTAGTTCTTTGAAAGAATAAATAAAATTGATAAACCCCTAGTTAACCTTAACAAAAAAGAAAAGGAAAGAACTCAAATTCAAGTAATAAAGAATGAAAAGGATGAAATCACAACAGATCCTACAGAAATTCAAAAGATCATTAATATCTACTTTGAGAATCTTTACTCCAATAGGATAGAAAACTCAGAAGAAATGGACAGATTCCCAGAAATGTATGAACTACCAAAATTGAACCAGGAAGATATAAAACTCCTGAACAACCCAATATCAAGTAATTAGATTGAAAATGTCATTAAAACTTACCAACAAAGAAAAGCCGAGGCCCTGATGGATTCACAGCAGAATTCTATAAAACATTCAGCGAAGATTTAATGCCAACACTCCTCAAACTCTTCAATGAAATTGAAAAGGAAGCAATTCTCCCTAACTAATTTCTGGAGGCAAGTATTATATTCATACCAAAATGACAGAAGGACCCAACCAAGAAAGAGAACTGTAGTCCAATCTCCCTAATGAACATAGATGCAAAGATACTCAATAAAATACTACCAAATAGAATGTAGTGAATCATAAGGAAAATTATACACCATGACCAGGTTGGATTTATTCCAGGAATGCAGGGAAGGTTTAATATTCACAAATCAATCAATGTAATACACCATATCAATAGAGCCAAAGACAAAAACCTCATGATCATTTCAATAGATGCAGAAAAAGCATTTGATAAAGTCCAACATGCATTCATGTTAAAAACTCTAGGAAAAATAGGAATAGATGGCCTCTACCTCAATCTGATCAAAGCCATCTATGACAAACCAACAGCCATCATCACACTAAATGGACAAAAACTGAAAGCTTTCACATTAAAGTTAGGAACAAGACAAGGATGTCCACTGTCACCACTACTATTCAACATAGTTCTGGAAGCACTAGCCAAAGAAATTAGACAAGAGAGAGAAATAAAAGAAATAAGGATAGGAAAGGAAGAAGTAAAACTGTCACTATTTGCAGATGACATGATACTTTACATGGAAGACCCCAAACCTCCATAAGAAGACTCCTGGAATTAATTGACAAATTCAGCAGAGTAGCTGGATACAAAGTCAACATCTAAAAATCAATAGCATTCCTATACACAAACAACAAACAGACTGAAAGAGAAATTAAGGAAACCATACCTTTCACGATAGCATCCAAGAAATTGAAATATTTACGAATCAATCTAACAAAAGAGGTAAAAGATCTATTCAATTAAAGCTACAGTACACTGAAAAAAAACACATCAAAGAGATTTCAATACATGGAAAAACATTCCGTGCTCACGGTTAGAAAGAACCAGCATTGTGAAAATGGCCATACTACCAAAATTGTTGTACAGATTCAATGCAATTCCCATTAAACTACCATCAACATACCTCACAGATCTAGAGAAAGCATTCCTCAAATTCAGCTGGAACCAGGAGAGACCCAGAATAGCAAAAGTAATTCTGAGCACAAGGACAAGTCAGGTGGAATCACAATCCCTGACCTGAAATTATACTACAAAGCTACTATAATAAAATCAACCTGGTACTGGCTCAGAAACAGACCTGAGGATCAATGGAACAGACTGGAAGATACAGCCACAACCACAAATACACTCAGCCACCTAATATTAGACAAAGGGGCCAATCAAGCTCATGGGAAAAAAGATAACCTCTTTAATAAATGGTGCTGGAAAAACTGGCTTGCCTCTTGCCAAAGACTGAAAATAGCCCAAGTCTATCACCATGCACCAAACTCAAGTCAAAAAGGATCACAGATCTCACTATTGAAACAGAAACACTAAATCTATTAGAAGAGAAGGTAGGTAAAAATCTTGAAGACATAGGAGTTAGCAGAGAGTTCATGAACGAAAATCAAACTGCAAGGGAAACACTTCAAAGAATCAATAACTAGGACTGCATCTTACTGAAAAGTTTTGCACATCTAAAGAAACCACCATCAGAGTAAAAAGAAAACCCACAAATTGGGAAAAAATCCTAGCTGGCTGTCCCTAGGACAAAGGTCTTCTATCTAGAACATACAAAGAATTAAAAAGCATGAACCTGTCCAAATTTAAAGACCCAATCCAGAAATGGGCATCTAAGATGAATACACACTTCTCATATAAAGAAATACAAATGGCAAATAAATATATGAGAAAATGTTCTACATTTTTAGTCATCTGAGAAATGCAAATAAAAACAACATTGAGATTTCATCTCACCCCAGTAAGACTGGCCAGCATCAAGAAATCAATAACAAATGCTGGCGAGACTGTGGAGAAATAGGAACTCTTTTGCATTGCTGGTGGGAATGCAGACTGGTGAAACCACTGTGGAGATCAGTTTGGAGATTCCTCAGCAAACTAGGTCTAGAGGTCCCATTCAACCCAGCTATTCCCCTTCTGGGTATTTTCCCACAGGATCGGAAAACATCATATCACCATGATATATGTGAACCCATGTTTATAGCAGCACAATTTGTAATAGCTACATTTGGAAGCAACCCAAATGTCCGTCCACAGAGGACTGGATAAAAAAACTGTCTCATTTTTACATAATGGAATATTACTCAGCTATAAAGAAAGACAAACGAGGCTTTTGTAGGCAAATGGTCACAACTAGAGACCACACTCATAAGTGAAATAAATCAGATGTGCATGTGCAAACAGCGTATTGTATCATTAGTGTGAGAACCTGAAAGTGGGAATATAAATTAGGAAGTATGAAAGGAAGTTGCTCAAAAGTAAAGAGCAACTGGGATGAGGGGAAAGAGAAAAGGAAGAAAGGGATAGCTATGTACATATGTATGTATATGCAGGATGGCTAACATGGTTGTACTATTGTCTCATGATGGCTTATTGTAAGGAACAGTCAATGATTAGTTGTTTGATCACTCTTATATGTCTATATGAATTATCCTGAACATACACTGACGTTATCAATGTATAATACAACAACTATTGTTAATTCCCTGTCATCTTATCTGTAATTCAGTTTTTGTACTGTTCTTGGACTACTTTGTGTCTGTTTGCTAATGTTTTCATTCTTTTACTTTTAAAATAAAAAAAAGACGGCCCCAGTCCCCATATCCAGAGGTCAAGATCATCTCCATACCCAGCACAATTCCCATGGCAAACTTGGCTTGAGCACACAGCACATTTCTGGGGTCTAGCATCGACACGATCAGAGAATCATAAACATCAGTGGTATTTTACTACTTTCATTCTCCCTTGTTTGTCTGATTGGCTACCCGTTTCCTGTAGGTTTGGATGTCATCTTGTTTTGTTTTGTACTTTGTGGTTATTTCTGTTTTGGAGGATTTTAATTTTTTTCCCCTCTCCTTTCTTTCTCTGGTCTCTTTAACTTCTTTCTTTTCTTCTTTTCTTTTTTGCTCTCCATCTCTTTCCTCCTCATTTTTTTCACTATTTAGGCTTCTTACCTTTTTTGTTTTCTTCTATTGATCCTCTTCTCTCTTCAACTACTTCTTGAGTGTAAACTTTCAAGTGAGCAAACACTGTCTCTTCCCCTTGTGACTACTCCTTCACATTCTATTCCATTCTTTCTCACCTGTGTCTTCCAGTTTCCTGAAACTTGGATTATCATCCTTTGATCTCCAGCCTTGATTCTACTATATTTGACCTCATTCTTCACTTTATTCTGTTCCCCTACCCATCTTAATCCCCTCTCCTCACAGGAGGATAAAATCACTCCACTAAGGGAAAAATTACTGCATATAATACATTGGTATATGTTTTATTTTGTCATATAACTTTAGAGTTTGTTCCTGTGGTCAGATGTAGCAAGTTAATGGCTACCATAGTTCATCAGTAATTAAACTTTACTTGGAAATATTGTTTTTACTGACTACACTACTTTGGCCATGATGTCACATATGTTATAATCAGTTTTTCTCCCCTGTATGATAACACTGTGATTTTATGGGGTCATAATCATCACCACAACCCAGGATCAAAGGACTGGGTGCTAAGCAAAATAAAACTTTGAATCCTTTACGAATTGGAAAGATAGATTCTTGGGATAGCTATAGAGAACCACTTACATCTAGAAGGTATCCTGAAGAACAAACACTTCCTAGGGAAGCCTCAATACTAATAATAAAGCTACCTATCATAAGAAATTGGCAAGAAACAGCATAAAAAAATAAAAGACAAAATAGAAAATAACAAGATGCAGAAGCAAAATGCAACCCCAGCCTACACAGAAGAAGCCCAGAACACCATCAGATAGACAAAGTTGGAAGCCAAACACTGAAACTTTCTAAAACGATATCTATAGAAGTGAAAAAACAAGTGGAACATGTTATAGAGAAAACAATCTCTCAGGTGCAAAAAGAAATGATGCTTAAAATCAAAGATATTAGAACACATAGATGAAAGAATAGCTTAGAAAATGATAGAAACAAAAAACGCTCAACATAGGAAAGAAATGGAATCCATGAATCAGATCCAAACAGAAATCCAAGAGACTAAAATTTCCAATGAAAATATGTGTAACAGATTGAATGAAGGAGAAGACAGAATACCAGATCTTGTAGGCAGAACTGCAGCTAGTGATCACGAAAAGAAAGCTACTTTCAAAATAGCAAGAAACCATGAAAGATCAATCTACCCCATAGAAAATGAAGCCAAGAAGAATAACATAAGATTGATTAGGGTCAGTGAGAAAGCTGGAGACAGTGTAAATGCTGTAAAAACAACTTCACAGAAATAATGGCAGAAAACTTTTCAACATGGATAAAAAGGTTGGCATACAAATACATGCAACTTATAAAATTCTAAACAGCCATGACCAAAATAAAAATACACAAAGAAATATAATAATCAGGATTCCAGAAATTCCAGCACAAAAACAGAATATTAAAAGCTGTTAGAGAAAAGAAATGGAAGACTTCCAGGAAGATTGAGACTGGGTATGCAGAAGAAAAAAATCCTCCTGGAGGATTGCCACCCAGACACTTAAATATAGCAACATGAGAAAGACCAGAAGGAGAAAAGTGGGTCCCTTGGAACCAGGGGGGACATGAAATGAGAATGGAAACCCTCAGAAAGAGCAAATAAGACCTCTCCTGGAGGAAAAACTTAGAGAGCCACCATGGCGCAGCTAGAGGAAGAGAAGGTGGGGAAGGAGGGAGCCACCGCTCCATGCACATCCCCGGCCCACTCCCTCAATTCAGGACTCACAGATTCAGCTTTGGAGGCCCGTGCTTGCGGGAGCCTCCCGAGTCAGCCAGGGGAGAGTGGAGTACCAAGAGCTGGGCTGAAGCTGGAGTGGAGAAGGCACAGCCTGGAAAAGAGGAAGTAGTGGATGGGAGGTATTGTTGAACCCAGTGTGAGGATCAAAACTTACAACAGCCACTAAGGCAGCATGCCCACTCTGTAGCAACCTTTCCAATTAGCTCCCTGAGGCAAAGTGGAGTCAAAGCAACCAGTACACAGCACACTACACCCAGCTCAATGCCTGCACTGAGGTTGTGGCCTCCTACCTCTCCACTGTGTGAGCAACTACCAGCAGAGAGCAGCAGAGAGCAGGGGCAGCAACCCCAGGGCCACAGCAATTCCCAGGGATCCAGCCAAAGAGCACACAGGAACTGGAGCACAACAGCAAGAGAGAGCTGCAGATGGAGGTGGATCACACAGCCCCACACCCTTCTTACTCCAGCACCAAGCAGGAAGCACAAGCTGAGTTACCAGGTTTCAGCTCCCACCCTGAACTCCTTCTGTGAGTACCTTGAGTCTTGGTGGCCCCGCATACTCAACATGTGTTCCCGACAGCAACAGGATCAGTGCCTGGGCTTCAGCACTCACCATAAACTACTAATATCAGCACCAAGAGGGACTTCATACCACTTGCATGTATGAACCTTGTATGAACCCATAGCAACAAATTACATGAAAAACAGCAGTGCTGGAGTCCAAGAGACAACAACACACTACACAGAAGACCTGAGAAAATCCTCCAATTCTCTCCTAGAACTAATAACTAAACTTAACACACTCCCTGAGCTACCACAGTGAGCACATGTGGGGGAGACCTCATTCCACTTGTGCCCAGTTTTCTAAGTGCGCCCAATGCCCAGCTGTAAGGGGTGCGGAACAGCAGCACTGGAGATTGAGAGTTGGGAAGAGGCGAAGACCTGGAACTAGGGGGCAGACCAGGTTCTCTAGCTGGGTGGGGACAGCCTCCAAAGAGTCATAGGAGGCCTGCAGGGAGACACTCGTGGCCTGTGAGGGGACCCTGGGGGCCTTGACAGGGAGCTCAGCAGTCTGAGGGGGTGGGGGATTTCCTGTAGGCTACATGAAAACCCTGAGGTCCTGGATCAGGCCTCCATGAGCGTGGCAATGCAGCAGAACCTGACAGTTCTTGGGGGCGAGCCCCTGGAGTCGACCAGGCCCCTGGGAGCACCTCGACCAGGCCCTGGGAGCGCCTTGATGGGGCAGAGACCAGAGGCCTGTGGAGAAAATCCTGTGCACGTCACCAGGCCGCAGGTAGTGCCTGGTTGGGGCGGAGCCTGGCAGTCCATGGCGCAATGCCAAGGACTCAACCAGGCCTCTCTGGGAGTGCTGCATTGAGGCAGAGTATGGCGATTCACGGGGTAACCCCACCAACTCGACTGGACCCTCAGTGGCCTTGAGGGCTTGTCAATGGGGGCTTGAGCATAGTGAACCTGGTTCCCTGCCTATCCACCATCTATGGGTTCTTTTCCACCTCCTGCCATAGCAATTTGTGTGCACACGTTTGTTACAGCATAATTTGAAGCAGCCATGTCTCTTCCCAATGTGAGAGCCTGAGGGAGTAAATAAACCAAAAGGTACAGTTATTATCAGAGGGAAGACGACTGATTGGGTGGGAGAACAATGGAGATGAGGGTGGAGAAAAATGATTAATCGAACGAGTCATCATCTGTATAACTGAGTAACAAATATGAAGATAACATTATGTAATACAGCATCTAGTGCTAATTCCCTACTATCTTCTCTATAATTTTATATTGCCTTTATTGTTTTTATGTTAACAAATGTGAAGATAACATTATGTCATATAGCATCCAGTGCCAATTCCCTACCATCATCTTGTATTTCCTTTATTGTTTTTGTGTTATTCTGGTTTATATATCTCCATTCTTTTGTCTTTAAAATAAAATTTTAAAAAATTTTAAAAAAATAAAGAGAAGAGAAACAAATCACTTATAAAAGAAATCCAATCAGAATCGTGGAACACTTCTCAACACAAACCCTCAAGTCAAGGAGAGCTTGGAGTGAAGTATTTCAAGCCTTAAAAGAACCTCCAAACCAGATTGATATACTATCTTTCAAAATTAATTGAGAAATAAGATACTTCCATGTAAAAAAGTAACAGAAGAAATTCATGACCACCAAACCAACCCTATGAAGAGTACTGAAAGATGTTCTAGTCAGAGATAAAAATGACCACAGTTGTAAGAACAACAGAAATTAAACAACAAGCAGAAAGATATTAAATAGAGAGGGAAAGCAGGGAACCAACAACAGGAAAGTATCATGAAAAAGATAAACCAATATGTATGAGTTATATCCATCAGTGTAAATGTCCTCAAATCACTAATCTAAACAAATAGACTGGCAAAATTGATCAAGAAACAAGGTCCAACAATACCCTATATACAAAAATCACATTTAACTCAAAAGGAAATTCTTAGAGTGAAAGTCAAAGGATGGAAAATAGTACTGCATGTGACAAGAACCCAGAAAAAATGCAAGGGTAGCTATTCTGTTTGCAGACAATGTGAACTTCAAACTTAGGATGATCAAAGGAGATAAAGAAGGTCACTACATACCTGTTAGGGGAAAACTGCAAGAGGAAGATATAACAATCACAAATATATATGCACCAAATATGGAAACACTCAACTATATAAGATAAATATTAATAGACATGAAAAATCAAATAAGCAATAACACAATCATAATTTTTCATGCCTAAATCTTGTAATTTAAGCAACTACTTTGAAGATAACAGTGTGCAATGTATTAATCACTTATACTCCTACTATCTTGTTTTGAAATTTTGTATCATTTCTTTTTATTGTATTTCTCTTTAAAGTAAAACAATTTATACTGTAAGAGATGCACTTAAATGTCAGTTTAAAATTGGTAAGTGAACTATTTAATAGAGAACTTGACAGATACTCAGAAAAAATGATAGAGCTAAGACTTAAATCTATAGTCCCCAGAAAATGAATCATTGGTAATAAAAAAACGGTGACAGAGTATTTATTCATTTAAACCACAGCCACAGAGAAAGGAGGGGAAGACAGACAGGGAGACGAGACAGAGACAAAAAGAGAGGCTAACAACAGTCCAATGTCTTTGATAAGCATAGATCAAACAATATTTAATAAAATACTAGCAATTCAAAATCAACAGCACATTAAAAAGATTATTTACCATCATCAAGTAAAATTTATCACAAAGATGCAAATGTGGTACAATATACACAAATCAGTAATATACCGCATCAACATAAAGACAAAAACCATTTGCTCATTTCAATTGAGGCAGAAAAAACATTTGATAAAATTCAATATCCCTTCATGATAAACATGCTAAACAAATTTGGCATACCAGGGAGGTACCTCAGCTCATGAAAGGGCATTTCTCATGAACCAATAGCTGGTATTATATTGAATGGGGGAAAGCTAAAAGCAGTCTAAAGTCTAGAACAAGATAAGAATGTCCACTTTCACCATTTTAATTCAACATAGAGAAGGAAGTCCTAGTCCATCCAATTAGAGAAGAGAAAGAAATAAAAAGCTTCCAGCTGGGAAAAAATGTCAAGTTGCCACTTTTTGAAGATAAAATGATCTTATATATAAGCCACCAAAACAATTAGAAATAATGAATGAATTCAGCAAAGGTGCAGGATACAAAATCAGTATCGGTATTGTTGTTATACGCCAATAGCAAGTTTTCTGAAATAGAAATCAAGAAAGCAAGAGATTTACAATAGCTACAAAAAGTACCTAGGAATACATTTAACAAAGAGGTACAAGGTCACTACAGTGAAAATTATAAAATATTGATGAATGAAAATGAAGATGACACAAAAAAGTGGAAAAACACTCCATGTTCACAGATGAGAAGAATTGGTGTTGTTAAAATGTACACACAACCCGAAGCAGTTTATAGATTCAGTGCAATTCCTATGAAAATAACAATGGCATTCTTTAAAGAACTAGAAAAATAATTCTAAAATTAATATGGAACCACAAAAGTACCAAATAGCCGAAGCTTTTTTCCCCTTCAAGTATTGTGGACTGAGCTAAGGCCTTCACACTGAGCTGCATGCTGCCTTTTTAATTTTTTTATTTTAAAACAGGACCTTACTAAATTGCTAATTTTCCCAGACTGCAGTCAAACTTGAAACCCTCCTGCCTCAGCCTTTTAGAGTGCTGGCTTTACAGGTATGTGCCACCATCTTCAACTGACAGAGGCATTTTCATCAAAAAAGTAAAAAGCTGTTCAAAACATTCTACAAACTGTAGTACTCAAAGCAGCATAATATTGGCATAAAAATAGAACACAGAACAATGAAACAAAGAGAAACTAGAAATAAACCCACACATCTACAGCCAACTGATTTTCAATAAAGGCACTAAGAACATGCTCTGAAAAAAGACAATATTTTTAATAAATTGTGTTAGAAAATCCATATACCTATATATATGGTGTGTAGAAGAATGCCAGAAACTCTCTCTGTCTGTCTCTGTTTCTCTGTCTCTCTCTCTCTACCACTTAAAAGATATAATCTAAATGGATTAAAAATTCAAATCTAAGACCTAAACTATGAAATTACTATAAGAAAACATGGGAAGAACGCTTCCAACATTGGAAAGGGCAAGGATTCCTTAAACAAGACCCCAAAAGGAAAAGAAAAAATAGATAAATAGTATTACATGAAACTAAGAAACTTCTGCATGTGAGAGAAACAATAAAGACACAACCTACAGTATGGGAGAAAATTTTGCAATACATATATCTGACAAGGAACTGATACCTGAATAATGAGGAACTCCAAAAATCTTATAGCAACAGCAAATGAACAAACACAACCTCATTTAAAAATGGATAATATATTTAAATATACATTTCTCAAAAAAAAAAAGACGTACAATCGACCAACAAGTGCAAGACAAGATGCTCAACATCTCAAGTCATCAGGAAGTGTAAGTCAATACCACAGTGAGCTGTCACATCACCCTAGTAAGAAGAGACATTTGCAAAATGCCTAAAATAACAAAGGCTGGTGCTATGGCTCATATCTAGATGTACCCCGAATCCTCATGTGCTCATAGGCATTGCTGTTGGGAGATGGATGGGGCTTGTGGCTGTTTGACACTAGGTGATAGGTGTGTGATAACTGGATTAGTCTACTAATTGGCTTAGCATGGCTGTTGGTGATGGAATTACTAAAGAGGGAAGTCCCACCCTCAGGGTGGGTGGCATCAATCAGTAGCTTGCACTGGCTGGAATACAGGGAGAGAAGAAAGGCAGGTTCGCTGCTTCCTGACTCATGCGTGCCCTGCCGTGGGCTGTTTTCTCCCTACCATGCCCCCTGCCATGCTGCTCTATGTTGGAGCCTATGGACTGAAACCTCTACCCGCCGTGAGCTAAAATAACTCTTTTCTCCTTTAACTTGTTGGTGTCAAGTATTTTGTTCCAGCAATGAGAAAGTAACTAAGACCACTAGGGAGGATAGGGAGAAAAGAGAACTTTTGCATATTTGGGGGAAAATTCAATTAGTATCACCATTATGGACAACAGCAAGGAGTTTCCTCAAAATATTAAAACTATTTTGTGATGCCTCAATGCCACTACTGGCTACATATCCAAAGGAAATGAAATTAGTATGTTAAAGAGACATATGCTCTCTCATGTTCAGTGTGGCATTATTCACAATAGCCAAGAAATGGAAACTGCATTAAGCGTTCATCCATCAATTAATGAATGAATAGAGAAAATGTGGTACAAGTATACAACACAATACTACTCAACACCCTCAAATAAAATCCTGTCTTTTGTGATAACATGGAATGGAACTAGAGATGTCTGTCACCTGAAATAAGGCAGGTATAGAAAGATATATATCACATGAACTCACTCATGTAGAATCTAAAAAAGTTGGTCTCATAGAAGTTGAGACAGAATGGTAATTACAGAAGGCCAGAGCAGTGGCATGAGCAGAGGTATGAGGAAAAGTTGATCCAATAGTATTTAAGTTACAGTTAAATAGGGACAAGAAGCTCTGTGTACTACTGCACAGTATGGTAACTATAGATAATAATTATGTGCTGTACATTTCAAAAACAAGAAAAAGGATTTTGAGAGTTTTTACCATCAAGAAATGGTGTGTTTGAGAAAGTAAATGTGTAATCTGACTTAAACATTATGCAGCATATACACCTATTAAACATTACATGGTACCCCCACTAATAGGAACAACTTTTATTTTTGTGTATTTCAGTTAAAAAATCATAAATAAACTGTAAACCAATGGAAAGAGATCAGTTACTCAAATTGGTCTTTTTGGCTCTAAGATACTGAAGTGAAGGTTTGCAATATAATTTTTTTCATTTAGGTGACTCTCTAAATAAAGACCCATGCAATCATGAAATAAAACAAGATTTATTACAACATCTGCTAACCGGCCTCCTGAATATGTCAAACCTATCAGAACCAGCTTCTTTCCTCTCCTTTCACTCAAGTTTAATTAGGCAAATCTCACCACAAAGAGACACCTGTTGTTTCTAAAAGGCTGTGTAAAATGAGAGAATCATAAGACAGAGTGCAGGATTTTTAAAGCACAAATCTTTTATGTTAAAATCAAATCTACCTCATTTAAAATGAAAGAAGCAAAAGAAACTATTTATACTGCCAATTAAAAGTCACATTTTAGCTCCCCTAAAATAAATAAACAAATGGGAATAAAGGGAAGTAATTCATTAAAGACCTTAAAGAGTACATATTCTTGTCCCCCTCAAGAAAAGGCAAATTAAAACTCAGCAATTTTCAGAATTGGGTGGCAAAGTATGAGAGATGCAATTTTTAAATGCACATTACAAAAATAATCATAAAGTTTTGTCATCAATTTAAATTAACATGTAAATTTCATACAACATTAAGGAAGAATGCACAATTTTGAAGGACTCCAGGTTTTAAAGGGCCTGCCCCACATCTGTGGAAGGAGAACCTCTGATGTCTTTGAACCAACTTCAGAAACCACTCCTATAAAAAGCAAGTTAGGCACACCACACCAAAGTAATATATGAATATTTCAAATAAATTATTTAAAAAGATGTTAAATGCTGCTATTTCCCAAATATGCATTAAAAATCAAATACACGAAAAAGTATCCCTTTTATTTTCATAATATGAATAATATAATTTCATGTTGTATCATCAAAACTTTTCTCATGCTGATGTTATTGCTTAACAAGTAGGAATCCCAGACTTAGGAAAGTTTAAATTTTGAGGGGTCACTCAGTTGGAAAGTAACAAAGTAGGCTTTTAAACCAAGTCATCTTGTGGAGGTGGCTCACACGACACCACGCCCTTCTCACTCCAGCATCAAGCAGGAAGCATGAACTGAGTTACTGGGCTTCGGCTCTCACCCTGAACGCCCCCTGTGAGCACCTTGAGCCTCGGCGGCCTGCGCAATCACCACCTGTTCCTGACAGCAATGGGACGAGTCCACAGGCTTTAATAAAGACTCACCCCAGACTACTGATGCGAGCAACAAGAGTGTCTCCATACTGCTTGCATATATGAACGTTATATGAACCCATGGTGACCGGGTGGGCAGCGGAGAGAGAACCTCCCGGAGGAATGCCACTCAGACATGGCAATATAGCAACATTTGAAGGACAGAGAGGAGGGAGGTGGATATCCTGAACTCGAGAGGGATCTGAGATAGGAAGTGAAACCCTCAGAAAGTCTAAGCAGAACCTCCTCTGGAGGAGGGGATCGCAGATCTGACATGGCGCAGTTGGAGGGAGACGAGATAGAGAGGGAGGAGGTTGCCGCTCC
>PVLD010024239.1:0-25834 GCA_004027595.1 Dinomys branickii
TCACCAGCAAAGTAAAAAGAAAACCCACAAATTGGGAAAAAATCCTAGCTGACTGTCCCTCAGACAAAGGTCTTCTATCTAGAACACACAAAGAATTAAAAAACATGTACCTGTCCAAATTCAAAGACCCAATCCAGAAATGGGCATCTGAGATGAATACACACTTCTCAGATAAAGAAATACAAATGGCAAATAAATATATGAGAAAATGTTCCACATCCTTAGTCATTCAAGAAATGCAAATGAAAACAACATTGAGATTTCATCTCACCCCAGTAAGACTGGCCAGTATGAAAAAATCATCCAATAACAGATGCTGGCGAGGCTGTGGAGAAATAGGGACTCTACTACACTGCTGGTGGGATTGCAGACTGGTGCAACTACTGTGGAGAGCAGTTTGGAGATTTCTCAGCAAACTAGGTCTAGAGGTTCCATTCAAACCAGCTATTCCCCTTCTGGGTATTTTCCCAGAAGATCTGAAAACATCATACCCCTCTGATATATGTGCACCCATGTTTATAGCAGCGCAATTTGTAATAGCTAAATTGTGGAAGCAACCCAAATATCCATCCACAGAAGACTGGATTAAAAAATTGTGGCATTTTTATATAATGGAATATTACTCAGCTATAAAGAGGGACAGATTTGGGGCCTTTGTAGACAAATGGTCACAATTAGGCACCACACTCATAAGTGAAATAAATCAGAGGTACATGTGCAGGCAACGTATTGTGTCACTCGTGTAAGAATCTGAGAGTGGGAATATAAACTAAGAGACATGAAGGAAATCTGTTCAAAAGTAAAAAACAGATGGGATGAGGGAAAGGAGAAAAGAAAGAGGCAAAAATATATGTATGTGTGTACGTATATACATATGTGCAGGATGGCTAACATGGTTCTACTATTGTCTTATGTCACTTCATGGTAAGGAATAATTGATGACTGGTTGTTTGATCAATGTTGTTTGTCTATGTGTGTTTTCCTGAGCATACACTTTGAAGATATCAATATGAAATGCAACAACTATTGTTGGTTTCCTGTTGCTTTGTCTATAATTCAATTCTGATTATACTGTTATTGTGCTACTCTGTGTCTCTTTGTTAATGCTTTCTGCTTTTTTTGTTTTTGTTTTTGTTTTGTTGTTGATGATGTAGTTGTTTTTTCTTTCACACTTTAAAAAGAAAAATTATACAAAAAAAACAAAAAAGGAAGGAAGTGATAATTAGTTATGTATGTAAGTAAGTATGTATGTATATGCAACATATCTAACATAGTTGTACTATGGACTTAGGTCCCTTTATTGCGAGGAATAGTTGATTATTTGTTTGATCAATTTTGCATGTCTATATCTGTTTTCCTGAGTATACACTTCGAAGTTATCAATATGTAATGCAATAATCATTGTTGATTCCCTGTCACCTTGTCTGTAACTCAGTTATGATTGTACTATTCTTATGCTACTTTGTGTCTCTTTGTTAATATGTTTTTGTTTCTTTACTTTTAAAATAAAAGTGGAAAAAAAAAACATTACAAATTTATCATCCCTTGTGACTTCACAGCGCTAAGACCTCTCACATTCCCCAACATACAGTTCCCACTGCTTCACTACTTATCAGGAAGGAGCCACCTTTATTTATTCAGCACCAAGGCTGTTTGTTTTACCTCCCTTTCGCTGGGTTGGTCTCCACATGTCCTGGTTGTGAGCAAGAGAAAGCATACATGTTTCTCAGTCACAGAAATAGGTCTTGATTTAATCTCTAGTAATCAAGTCAACTAAACCTGTTCATTCGTCTTCAACTGTCCCCAGTTTATGTTTAATTTTCCTTTCCAGTCAATACAATCTGTACTTTTGAATTGTAGCCTGTGCACATTTCTGCTCCCACTTTGTATCACTCAAAGCTTACAATAGAAACAGATTTAATGCAAGATACATATTACGTGAGAATTTACAAGGTTAGCTTACCATGGCCACCCACAGAGTCAGGTATGGAACGATGTAAAAAAACTGTGCACTGAAGATCTGAAAGGGCCAGTCAAAGGCCCGAAACTCACGTAGTGTCCATTCCAGTCCATATCGGGAGAATGGAACACTGTGCTGGGAGGCCGAAGGCTATGTCCAAGGTGGAGGCAAAGAGTTGATCTCCTCTGAAGAAACAGAAGCAGCAACACTTCTTTTGCATTTTCCTTTTATACCATTCTGGAGACAGTTCTCTTGAGTGTGGGTCCTCCACATGTAGAGAGATACTGAGTCCATTTAATTGGGTATTTCCTGCAGCAGTTAACTATCACAGCTTCATTGCATTCTTTATTCTGGAACCAGTAAGATCCTTGTAAAACACAAACACCTCACCCAGTTAGGGGAATATCCACAGACTTTATGTGTAGCTCAGCTACTCATTCATGCCCTCCAGTCCCACTCCTCTGAGATACAGCTCCACCCGCCCTCTACCTGTTCTGTTCTACTGAACATGCCTTCCCTTTACACAGTGCAGTCTGTGCTTAACACGCAGCTGCCCCGCCCTCGCACGAGTGATTTTCCCTTAATATTCTTAATAATTGTGACATTATTAACTGAAAAAGTATTCTCAACAATAATGATTTCAATAGATTTTTCCCTTTATGCTAAAAATTACTAGTGATTTGAAGTCCTCTTACCAATTTGGTGGTTCATAATATGTTTCTGCTGAAATTTAGACTCTCTCCTACTATTTGTATTCATTCTAAAAATAGTTTTGTGATTAAATAGGATTGTGTAAGATTCTGTTAAATATTAAACAATTAGTACAAAACTAGTAACTATGTTGGTACCAGAAATCAAACTCGGGACCTCATGCTTGCCAAGTAGGCGCTATGCCACTGAGCTATATCCCCAGGCCCCATTCTTTTTTCTTGGAGTAGTGTTTTGCCTAATTCAGAATCATAGAATATACCATTCAGGAAATTTTTGTACTATCATTAAATTAATTTTATTATGTGTTATAAATATTTCTTAAATATATTTCTAGATAATTGATAGATGTTATGTTGTTGCCAGTATGTATGCTTTATTAAATATTCTGACTTTTTACTTGTATGTATCAAAAGAGTAATAGCATCCTTTAAGTGACTTTATATTTATTTTCACTAAGGATAAGATGAACCTCTTTTCAGTTATCATCTAGTATTTCTTTTAACAGAGAGAGGAATAGTGTGAAAAATTCGGGGAAACTGTTGCTGATCCCAACACAAAAATACCTGAATTCTCTGCATAAAAATGAGCATAATTCTGGACTTTCTACATGTGGGTCATGTCTAGTTACTTATTCCCATAGCATGTAAGTTGGAAGAGCAAAGAAACAGCAGCTGCACAAAGGTGAAACCAGACGCACACTGCTGCAGCCAGGTCATTAAACTGACACAGTGAGAAGTCATTTGGTCACATGCTCGATATATATCCTTTATACGATGTGATTAAAATTTCATTTTTCCTCTGGCATCTCCATCTAAAATTCAGTTGCCATAGCTGAATCACAGAGAAAACACAAATGAGAGACATTCCACAAAATGCCTGACCAGTGATCCTCAAAGTTAGAGAGATCATGAAAAAAGAAAGAAATGAGCAATGTTGGAGACATGACCAGTCAAAACAGAGGCAGAATATCAAATACAGTAATATCTTAGTTTATAATTTTCTCTATGTAAACAATTCCATTGACAAACACAAGTGCTCAGTAAAACTTTGCTTTTGTTCACAAACTCCACATTGGGTGAGTAACATGGCTATGGGCACCTTTTCCAGAATTAGGACACAAGTCTGTAAATCCAGGCACCACTGTAAGGTACAAGGTAGGATCCTGGAATTAAAAAGACAATAAACTAAAGACTAAAGAAATCTGAATAAACTGGATATTGCTTTACTATAATGTATAGTTATGGTTGATTAATTGAACCAAATATTTTATACTGATGTAAGATGCCTATTACAGGAAAAACTAGATATGAAAAGTATTGGGATCTCTACAGTCTTCACAATATTTTTATAAATCCAAAACCACTCTAAAAGTTGTTTTTTAGGAAATAGAAATGATCTTTGTTATGCCTTGCTCATGGATAGGAAGAATCAACATTGTGAAACTGGCCACACTCGCAAAATTATTATACAGATTCAATGTAATTCTGATGAAAATACCATTCATACACCTCACAGGTATATAGAAAATATTCTCAAAAATTCTTCTGGGACCAGAAGAGACCCAGAATAGAAAAAGCAATCCTGAGCAACAAAGGCAAGGCATGAGTTATCAAAATCCATGAAATTATACTACAAAGCTACTGTGGTAAAATCAGCATGGTACTGGCAAAAAAACAGACCTGAAGATCAATGGAACAGACTGAAAGATGCAGACACAACCATAAATACACTCAGCCCACTTATCTTTGACAAAGGGACAAAATGTGTAAATACACTCAGCCAACTTATCTTTGACAAAGGGACAAAATGTGTTCACTGGAAGAAAGATAGCCTCTTTAATAAATGGTGCAGGAAAAACTGGCTTTCCACATGCCAAAGACTAAAACTAGACCTATGTCTATCACCATGCACTAAAAAAAAGTCAAAATTGCTTAAAGATCTAAATACTAAAACAGAAACTCTAGATCTACCAGAAAAGAAAGTGGCTGAAAGTCTTGAAGACATGGGGCAGGCAGAGACTTCATGAGCAAAAACCAAACTGCATGGGAAATGCTTCAAAGAATTAGCAACTGAGATCTCACCTAATTGAAAAGTTTTTGCACATCTAAAGAAATCACCAAAAGGGTGAAAAGAAAACCCACAAATTGGAAAAAAAATTTTAGCCAACTGTCCCTCAGACAAAACACTCCTATTTAGAACATACAAAGAATTTTTTAAATATCAGTTCCCCAAAATTCAAAGATACAATACAAAAATGGACATCTGAGATGAATATACACTTTTTTGATAAAGAAATACAAGTGGAAAATAAATGCATGAAAAGTAGTTCACCATCATTAGTCATTTGAGGAATGCAAATTAAAATGCCACTGGGATTCTATCTCACCACAGAAAGAATGGTTATTATCAAGAAATCAACCCAATAACAAATGCCAGAGGGGCTGTGGGATAAAAGGAACTCTTCTCCACTATTGGTGGGAGTGTAGACTGGTGTAACCACTGGGAAAATCAGTCTGGAGATTCCTCAGAAAGCTAGGATTAGAGATCCCATTGAACCCAGCTATTCCTCTTCTGGGTATTTTTCCAGAAGATCTGAAAACGTTATATCACAATACATGGGCACCCATGTTTATAACAGCGTAATTTGTAATAGCTACATCTTGGAAACAACCCAAACCCCATCAACTGAGGAATGGATAAAAAAGATGTGGTATTTTTACACTATGGAATATTACTCAGCTATAAAGAAGCTTTTATAGGTATATGGATGCAAATAAAGACCATACTCATAAGTGAAATAAATCAAACTCACATGTAAGCATCATACTGCCTCTCTACTACAAGGACCTAAAAGTGTAAATAAAATCTGAAGGATACAATAGATATTGTGAGAGGGAAAGAAACTGCTCAAATAGGAAGGAGCAACTGGGATGAAGGAGAGGACAGGAAAAAGAAAGAAAAAAGAAAAAAATATATATATATAAAGACAGCTAAGATTATTGTACTAGTAATTTCTATTGGTTTATTGAAAAACAGTTAATGTGTAACTGTTTGATCAGTCTTACATGCCTATATCTGGTAATCTGAGCAACCACTTTAAAGATCATATTATGTAAACAACCGTTGTTAATATCCTATCACCTTGTTTTGAAATGCTGTATCATTTTTATTTTTTACACTGTTCTGTTTATGTACTTGTTTTTCTTATTTTTTTCTCTTTAAAATGAAAAATAAATCTATATGTGTATTCAAGGATAACTGGGATAGGTGTATTGCTGGTGCCTGTGGTTTATTGAAAGGAAAAGCTGATGCTTAAATTTTTCTTTTTTCTTGACCAATTTTGCATGCTTGTATCTGGTAATTAAAATGATTGATTTGAAGATAATATGCAATGTAAGAACCATTGTTGAATTCCTACCATCTTGTATGGTGAAGCTCTGAATCACTTTCAATGTGTTTTTTAATTAGTTGTCATTATCTTTGTTTGCTCAATCTTACATTCTTACATCTGGTAGACTGAGAAATTTAGTTGAAGATAGCAATATGTAAGTGTAGCAACCACTTAATTCCTATAATTTTGTTTTGAGGTCATATATCGTTTTTTATTATTTCTATGTTGTTTTTGTTTTTGTCTTCATTATTGTTGCTTTGTTGATTTTTTTTTTCTTTAAAATAAAAAAAGAAATTATCTTTGTTTGAAGGAAAAATCCAGTAATACGCATAGTGCTTAATAGACTGTGGAAATGAAAGGCTATTAATGAGCCATACAAATGTGCCACTGTTAATCGAAAGAAAATATGGGATAATATAAACAGACAAAATTATATCTAACGTGCAAAAGCTTATGTTGTGCTAAAAATAGATATCACATAATGACTAAGGACCTTAACAAGAATATATTAGAGTTGTCTTGTGAGCACCTAGAAATATAGCCATTTCTTGAATTAAAGTGAAAACAAAAAAGATTTCAACAAATGCAAAAGTAAAAGTTTTGTACTCCTCTTTCAGAAAGAAAGAGTTCAAGAAGATAAAAATTATTAAGAAAGTAGATTTGAATAACAATATGACAATTGTTTTCTAACATACATATTACATGACTCTCTTGTTGTGTAAATATGGAATACATTAAAAATTGATTGCTGCATTCACAGGGCAAATACATATGAGTTAAAATTATTATCAGAGAACACATACACATAAATTATAAATCACAAGTTGCTGCCAAAAAGCCCAATGTGTTTAGAATATATTAAAAATAATTTTGCTCTTTTTCTGTATTTTTCAGCTATTTTCACACAGCTGGATAAAAAGGTGATATAAACTTTATGTGAATCATTCTTATCTACTGACAGAAACTGTAAACTCAGTAAGTGCCTTAAAAGTCAGAAAGAGTACTAACACTGACAAATTTAATTTGATAGGGATATTTTTCTTAAAAGAAAAAAAAAAAGCTAGCCATGGGTGATGGCATGCGCATGTAATCCAGCACTCAAGAGGTTGAAGCAGGAGAACTGCCATGAGTTTGAGGCCAAACCAGGCTACATCAGTGAGTTCAAGGCCAGCCTGCACTATATAGCGAGACCCTGTTTCAAAAAGAAAAAAAAAAAAAAAAAAGGATTTGTTCAACATTGATTTCTTTTGCCAGATAAATACCACTAGAAAATTTGCTCAAATGCAAGATGACATAAAATTCTTAATTTAAGGAGTAAAACTAGTAAACTAGTTCACACATATATGGAGTAATAACCTGACTCATTAGGACATTGTTTTGAATTAAAGCATATAGGATTTTGTAGCTACGAAGCAGCCAATAGCTGTACAAAATCATGTAAATTTCTTCTGTGTAACAGTTATTTCTACTTTGATAAGTAAAACTATTCACACTAAAGGAAAAATTGCAAACATTCTTGTATTTTGACCTACACAGACTTTTTTACATGAATCAGATCTTTAGGAATATTATTCCATTGCAGAAAATGACCCGCAGCAATACAACTTACCTTCAATCTCAAAAGGAAAAAAATTACAAGCTTTATGAAAAATATATACAACAAAATGTCCTTTTTATTAAATAGTCAATGAAATGTGTTAAAGCTGTCAAAAGTAATGGATGGCAAAAACACCAATTCACTAGAGGCAATAAAAATAGTCACTGAAATTGGTGTCAGTAAGATGAAAATATAAGATACTGAAAGAAAACTCATGTTGCTATTAATAATGTTTATTCAAAAAATTATTTTGCTATACTCCTCACCAGTCACTTTTGTTTTATTTTTCAGAAAAATGGAAAGATACAATCTCTGCTTCATTTTAGAAAATTCAGTGCTAGAAAAATATAATTGCTAATGTTCCTAGAGCATTGTCAAGCAGAATGTGGCCTTCTGCAGTTTATTTCATCTACTCAATGTAAGAACAAAAGGATGGATTTACAGTTGGTGGTACCATGACTTGCTGTGTCCCATTTCAGGGAATATGATTTAACAGATGCAATGTATTATTGAAAATGATGATGAGATTTTAGATTTTGAAAAATACACACATTGTGTAAAAAGCGCTTTGTCATTAATCACCGCAATAGTACTCCTCCTTACTTCAAACACATTTATCTCATTCTCGCCAATGTCTGAAACAGTTCTGGAAGCCATCTTCTGGATGTCTTTCTGTGGATGCCTTAATGTCCTGAATCTATTCAAAATGTTATGGTGGTTTCTGTCAAATAGAACCATAGCAGCATAACAGTGTATCTCCCACATTCACCAGACCTGATACCATGGACCATCTGGCTGTCCCTCAAAGTCAAAATGATCATAAGAGATAAAACTTTTGCACCAGTTTAGAGTATCAAGGCAGCCGCTACAGCACAACTAAAGACACTGAGGAAAGAGGAGCCCCAGAAATGCTTCAGAAAGTGGCCCAAGTCATGAGATAAATGTGCTTAAGATCAGGAGGACTATTTTCCAGGTGGATCAATGATAATGTGTCTTTTACTGTAATAACTTTTTAAAATTTAAAGAATTATTGTACTATTAAATCACTCGTCATAGAAGTACAGCAGACATAATTAGTTTGACTTACATGTAGAATTTTAGAAGAGTTATATTCAAAATACTGAAAGTAGTCTCATGAAATATTTGATATGTATTCCTACTAAAAATCCTTAGCTGTGTATTTGAACTTCAAATTTTACCATGTACCCAGTATTTTATCTGAGATTTCTAAGTCAAGCATGAATTTAGTAGCTGAAAGAATGTAGCATATTGAATGAGGGAAGTTTGGAACATTTGAGCAAGTGATCACAAGAAAATTGGAATAAAAACTCATAAAATTAAATATACACGGATGTATGAACCTAGTGATAGGAACACGCACTGGAATTGGATGTTAGGACTCACATTCTACATCCCACCCCCTACTATGTGGGGAGCAATCCCCTTGCACGATACTTCTGAGTTTCATGTTTATTAATATTAAAATGGATGTATCAATAATAATAATAATGGTTTGTCCTTGTTATCATGATATTCCCTAATAAAAGTAGATATGTACCAATCTTTGTCCTACTTCTTTTCACCTTGATGAAGATTAGAAGGCTCCAGTAACTCCAAAATATATTTCTTTCCATCATATTTTATTTATATTTCCATTATGAGTTCATTTCTTAGCTACAGAAGTGTCAGCGACTTTGGTAATGCAAGTAGTAAACACAAGCTGACAATGGTTAACATTGCTTGTATCCTGGTGAAGGGGAAGCCCGGATGACACTGATTCTGTGTGGGAGAAGCCCAACCCCACGGAAACCTTGGACAAAAGGAGGTACTCGGGGTGAGGTGTGAGGCCAGCTTGGCTCATCATTGGCCTGCAAATTGGTCTAGACTTTTTAGATTATTGGGGTGTGTGTAAGCAGTAAACTGACATCTTAATGCAGTTTTGTTTTGTGGAGAATTTAAAATAACCTATTTGAGGTCAAAGATAATCAAGAGAATAACTCTGTTGGTGGCCATGCTATAGTCAGAAGTCTAAAGTACATGTTAGAAAAGAGATACTAGACCCTTTTAACACTAATTCTGTTTCAGTCCAACATGGTATTTCATTTCACTAGAACTTTACATAATCCTGGAGCTGGCTATCTAGCAAAGCTTTCAGGGTTTGCTATATAGGAAACTGTTAAGCAGCTCTTATGAGCAAGAAAATAGAGAAAAAGACAAAATATTTAAGAAATGAAAGTCTAAGTAACAGCATGGATCGCCTTCAATGATCTTTCTGAGGTTTAAATGTAATGAAATGATCCCTCTTTTTCGTACCGTGGCTTCTGAAGTGCACATGTGTGTGAGTGTGAGTGTGAGTGTGAGTGTGAGTGTGCATCTTAGTGCAATTAGTGTTGATGTGGCACCAGTAGTCCTTTACTACATTTGAGAGTGTCACTTGCAAAGGCCCAGTGCTGCAGCATCAAAGGATTCCCCTTAGTACCCGGAAATAGAAAGGGAAATATGAGTCAGGGCATTTTAATTTTCAATTTTCTAAAGCATAAAATCCTATCACATGACTCTAAAATGTTACACTATACAGTTGAGTACCATTTTTTCCTTATAAGATTCTGAGATTTGAAAAATACATTTTCTAATGGATATCTATATGTATACAGCAACTTGGAGATAATATACTGAAATACATAATCCTACATACATTTTATTGTTTTGAGTCTTTTAATGAGGATAGGTTTAGATAAACCAAGTGGAAATTAATTGCTATAAATCTAAGTGATAGCTGAAAAATAGATAAATGTAATTATTTTATCACAGATATCTCTCACTTTCTCCCCACGTGACTGTTAGTGCTAATACTGAAGTGCTGAACTATTTGAGCAACTTTTCAAGCAAGTACTCCAGAACTTTTATTACTAATCAGTATGCTGAAGTTTGAACTGTAATTTGAGTATAAATAAATTCAGCAACAGAATATTTAGATGAAAGCGTTTTATCAGAAATTCATCACTAGATATTTAAGTAAATCTAATTTATTATATAAAACAAAAGGATATTTATATTTATATATATATATAAGGTGTATGTATACATATCTGTTGTTATCTTGTCAGTTACAATCTATTGTTAACTATTCGAGACAAAATGTAGGATATTTATATGTTGCTAAATCTCTTGATAATTATTGCTCTGATTGTTAGAATATTTTAACAGACATAAAATTATGTGTATTCACAGTATACACAATGACGTTTTAAAGTGCATACACTGTGGAATAACTAAAACAAATTAATTAATGCATGCATTACTGCAGTCATTTTTGCAACGAGCATACTCTCAGATTTGTCAAGAATACATATACCACTAGCAATAGCAAACATGCTATAGAGTAAAACACTGGGGCTGCTCCTCCCCTCTCACTGAGATTTTAGATCCTTAGATCAGCAGCTCTCCAACCCTCCCACTGCAAATGCTTTAACCCATGATCAACATCTTTCTCATTTCTGAGATGAGCACTTTTGGTTTTCTCATATGGCTGAAATCATACAGTATTTCTCTTTCTGTCTCTGGCCAAGTTTACCTATCATAATTCCTTTCAGCCATCTAATGATTGCAAATGACAGGAGTTTCTTCCTATGGCTGAGTAACAATTCCACCAACAGTACATATGTGTCCCTTCTTCTTTGTATCCTCACCAACACTTGTCATCCCTTGTCTGTCTGGTGACAGCCGATTCTACTTGGCTCTGATTTGCATTTTTCTGATGATTAGTGATTTTAAATATAAACTGCATTTTCTTTATCCATTTTTCATGTATTTATTTTCATTTACCCACTTTTTAATGTATGTATTTATTCATCATTTTTGTATATCTCTTTGTGGGGAATGGCTACTCAAGTTATTTGTCCATTTTAAAATCTGTTCTTTTGCTACTGAATTAAGACACTTATATATGTTGCACCTTAAATCCCTATCACAAATATAGTTTACAAATATTCGTTCCATTCTGTAAGCTTCCTCTCACTCTGCTGATTCTTTCCTTTGCTAAGCAGAAGATTTTTAGTAGATAGATATAAAAGTACTTGTCCATTTTTGGTTTTGTTGCCTGTGTTTTGGGAGTTCTATCCAGAAAGTCATTGTCTATTCCAGTGCTTGTATTTTCATAGTTTGGCCTTACATTTCAGTCTTTATTCACTTGATTTTTTATTTAGTGTGAAATAATCGTCTTTTCCCTTTGCCTGTGTGCATACAGGTTTCCTGACTCCATTTACTGAAGAGCTTCCTTACCTCGTGTATGCTCATCTTGTTGAAAATCAGTCAGGTGCAAATGCATGGATATTTCTAACAAGGCTTTTGCTTCACTGCTCCCTGTATTTTTATGTCAGTGCTGTGTTTTATACAGCTTTGTAGTCTATTTTGGAGGTCATGTCAAACTTCCAATAAAACCCTTTCACTGAAGATTGTTTTAGCTATTCAATTTTGTGTGATTCCATATGAATTTTACCTTTTTTTCATTTTCCTTGTGAAATACCGCTGGGATTTTGCTAGAGATTACATTAAACATGTAGATTGCTTTTCTTCATAAGGACATTTTAATTCTTTCAGTCCATGAATATGGATATTATTTCATTTATTGGTACCTTCCTTCATTTATTTTATTAATGTTTTATAATCTTCAATGTACAGATCACTTATCTTCACTGTAGAATTCATCCCTGCATTTAGTTTTTATATCTTCCTACAATTGGCAATATTGATTTTTTTCCTTTTTTCTGATAGGTAGCTGTTGTTATACCAAAATGTTAATGATGTGTTCGTTTTTACTGTTGTATAAGGTAGAAAACATTTAACAATTTATTAATATACTTATGGAAAAATAACTATGGACCTAAGACATATATATAGTTACTTAGTATATTTTTAAAATATTTTATGCTTGAAAAAATTAGCTAACATGATGTGAATATTTCCTCTTATAAGTGTATATTCTTGTTTTATCCTATACGAGCAGGAGATATTACTTTGTATCTATTAAGTTATCTTAGAAGGCGCAGGATTTTGTCCCTTTGCAAAACAAGGAAGACAACTAGTAAATTCTCTTCAGAAATCACACCTTTTACTCAGCACATCCATTTCAGAGATATTTGAGCTCTCTGCAAATGGAAATTTATAGTGAGACTGGACAGTGAGTACTCTGATGGCCAACAATTTATGCTGAATTTCTGTTCGCTTCCTACTTGAAAGTGGTACTGCATTTATCTCTCTTTTGCCCTTTCATTTTGACCCATTTGTTGATGTATTATCTGAGGAATTTGATTTTCCTATTTTTAATCTTATTACAGCCTTGATAATAGGTTTGAAGAAAGATTGCCTCTTTTTTCTACGTCCTTGCGTACTGCCCAGCAAAGGGAGCTGCTTCAGTAAATTATAGAAGTTGACAACTCATCCCACTGGGAAAGCTGTACCAGTGCTGTATTAGTATTTCACAATAAAGTTTAGAGCAAAAATCCATCTCAAAGTACACTAAAATTGCTGCTTCTTTCTATAACTTTTTGAAATATTTTTACTTTTTTTGGTTAGAGCAGTTATCTATGACTGTACTGTTTTAAAAATATGATACACATGGCTTTGAAGATCTTCTTAAAATACATTAAATATATTTTGTGATTAATAGAAAATATTTTCTTCATAAATATGTCACATTATAATAAATAACTGTTCAAAGCTTATGTCTCAAGTTGAAAATTGAACATAATTGCATTTCCAGTTCTCAATTATTTCTTCCATTATGTATGATTACACACATATTTTATATGACAGTCTACTGACCTCACGTATGCATTTGCTGTTCACCTGACATTTTACATTTTTACACCTCACTGTGAGAGTATCACAGTATTTCTTTTTTCATCAGCCCATGACTGAGGAAACACTGTCAGAACATAGCCTTTCACTCCCAAAAGTAACGCTGCCTATGTATCTTTCCTTTTTTTATTTTAAAGAGAATAAAAAAAAATTAACAAAACGACAGCAACATAACAAAAACAACAGAGCAAACACAATTAAAATGATTCAGAGTTTCCAAACAAAGTGACAGGAACATACCATCATCTTCAACAAAGTCGCCCGGGTTACCAGGGCTAATATGGCAAGACTGACCAAACAATTAAGGAGGATAAAAAACATTAGAAATGATACAAAGTTTCATTAAACAAGATGGTAGGAATTCACCAATGGTTTCTTTATTGCATACTGTTGTCTCCAAATTAGTTGTTCAGATTACCAGATATAAGCATGCAAAATTGGTCAAAAAATTAAGCATTAACTGTTCCTTTCAATAAACCATTAGTCATCAGCAGTACAATTATAAGAAGTTGCTTTATTATTTTGGTAATTCTTAAAAACAGCTACCCATATACATAGATAGATGATAGAGGTAGATAGACAGATATGTACATATATCCCCTTCCTTCTTTCTTTCTTTCTTTTGCTCCTTTCCCTCATCCCAATTGTTCCTTCTTTTGATCAATTTCTTTCACATATCTACAGCTTAATCCAAATGTATATCAAAGTTCATAAATATACAAATGCAGTAATAAATATAAAACATGTAACTATGCTAAAAGAGGAAAACCTACATATAGGATAGTGTGCTAGTTAGAAGAGATTTAAACAGCTATTACTTGGCTGTGGAAACCTGCACAATGTTAAATAAATACAACTGTTGAGGTTAAGCTATAATAATTTTATTCTTATTTTACTCTGTGCTCTATTATTTTGGCAATTCTTAAAAACAGTGTCTATTAGTTCCTTTTCTCTGTTTTTCGTTTATCAGTATATGTTTGCCATGCATAATGATTACATTCCTTGTGGAGAGTAGGTACATGTACATAATACATCTCAATTCTTGTTTCATGCCTTTCTCTACCCCTCCCCTTTCCTCCCATCACTTGATCCTCTTCCCCTCTGAAAAAGATCTGTTACCCAGCTATTCCCCTTCTGGGTATCTTCCCGAACGATTTAAAAGCATTATACCACAGCAATATAGGAACACCCATGTCTACAGTGGCACAGTTCGTAATAGCCAAATCTTGAAAACAGCCCAAATGCCCATCAACTGATGAAGGGATAAATAATATAAATATAAATATAAATATAAATATAAATATATATAATACAACTTTGCTATAAAGAATGATAAGCTTGAGACATTCCTAGGTAAATGGATGTAATTTAAAAACATACTCTCGAGTGAAATAAATCAGACACATATATGTAAATACCAACTGTTTCTCTGGTGTGAGGAACCGAAAGTGTAAATAAGGACCAAAATATATACTGGGTGTTGGGACATAGGAAGAAAACGTTCAAATGAGGAGGGAACAAGGGAGGAGAAAGGGGTAAAGGAAACAAGGGGAAAATTTTTTAAAAGGAAGAAAATAAAGGAAAAATGGAAAGAGAGCTTCGGTAAATGGAGGAGCGGGGAGAGGTTGAAAGAAGGATAGGGAAGTGGAAAAAAAGGATCAAGTTATACCACGTACAGGTATAAATTCTCTGTGATGATTGTGATTCTGTATATGTAAAATGTACCAATAAAATCTAATTGAAAATACTCTATCACCCTAATTTCTATTATCCATCTTTTATTTAATATTTATATTTTGGACTCCTCACAAACATCAAGTGATATTTAAGCTTGTGTGTCTAAATCATTTCCTTGTGCGTTACACGTTCCGGGTGCACCCGTTTTCCAAGGAATGACTCATTTATGTTTTTGTGGCAGAACAGCACCCCACTGAGTGTAAATACCACATTTTCTTACTAATTCATCCATCAATGGACATATGGGGAACTTCCAAGATGTAGCTGTTATGGACTGTGCTGCTGTGAACATGGGAGTGCAGGAATCACTGCACTATAATGTCTTTAACTCTTGCAGAAAGATGCCTAGAAGGAAAATAGCTGATTAAAATACAATTTCTAGTTTCAGTGTTTTGAAGAATCGCTGTATTCATTTCCACTGTAGCTGTCAATTACCACCACCAATGTAGAAGTGTTCCTTTCTCCTCCACAGCCTCACCAGTACTGGCTTTTATTTCATTTCTTGATGATAACCATTCTTTTTGGAATAAGACAGAATCTCACTATTGTTTTAATTTGCATTTCTCTAATGGCCAGAGATGATTAACATTTTTCATGTACTTACTGCCCTTTTGCACTTCTGAGAAGTGTGCATTCATTTAATCTGTGTGTTTGGGGCAAGTGTCTGAAGATCCCTAGGGCTCTGTGTAGCCCCTGTGCTGGTGAGTAGTAGCAAGGTGTGGTCCCAGGTGCTCCTGAAACTTTTTTACATTCAGTTGTCTCCCAGGCACGTGTGGGAGGTGCAGGGCAGGCTCACTGGCTTCCACAAGAGTAGCGGGTTGCATGTCATGGTTACTGAAGCTTCAGATATTGCCCAAGACAGAGACTGCTTCCCACACTGGCAGGCAAGGGGTGAGGGTGGACTCTCCAAGGCTGCTGACTCTGTCTAGGTTTCAGCTGGGTTCCCAGGGAGTGTGGGCTGTTCTGGGAGTCACCACCAAGGACCCAGAAGTTGTCCAGGGCGCCATGTGCTTCACACACTAGTGGGCGAGGCATGGGAGTGGCTCCCTGGGATTCCTAAAGATGTCTTCTGTTCAGCCCAGCGACCACAGACATGATAGGCATGCAGTAAGTGGCCACCAAGTCCCCAGACAGTGCTCGTGACTCCACCTGCCTTACATGCTGGTCAGGAAGTCACAGCAGTGGCTCACTGAGGTTTCTGGGGTTCCTAAAGATTTCTGAGGTTTGGCCCAGTACCCACAGACACACTATGGGTGTGGCGAGTAGCCACTGAGGCCCCAGAGGATGCCAGGGATTCTGCCCGCCTTGCAAGCTGGTCACAAAGGCACAGTGGTGACTCACTGGGTCCCTCAAGATGTCCAGGGTTCATCCCAGCACCCGCAGACACACTATGCATGTGGCAAGTAGGAACTGAGTATATATTCTTTATGTTAGTTCTTTGTCCAAGAAATTGCTGGTAAAATCTTTTTCCCATTCTGTGGATTGTGTCTGTGCTCTACTGGTTGTTTTCTTTGTCATGCAGAAGATTTTAATTTGACATGATTCAATTTGTTGATTTTTCCTTATACCCTTGTGGTTCTGTTCACAGAAAATCCTTGCCTATGCTTATAGTTCATCTTCAAGTGTTGTTTCTATTTTATCTTCCAGGAGATTTTTTCTGTCATAATATTTAGCTCTTTGATCCATTTTGATTTTTGTTTAGTACATGGTGAGTTATATGAGTCTACACTCAACCTTCTACATTTGGATATCAATATTCCCAGCATCATTTATTAAGGAGACTGTCTTACTCCAGTAGCATTGGCCATGGTGTATGATCTTTTTGATGATTTGGCAAATTTGTATGTCATTATGTTGTCAAGGATTTTTCTCTATATTCAATAGAGAGATTGGCCTCTAGTGGGTTTTTTTTGGTTGAATCCTTGTGTGGTTTTAGGATCAGGACAGTGTTAGGCATGAAAATGATTTTGTACTACTTCATGAAATTGGAAGTTTTGAGAAATATTGGTTTTAGGTCTTCCTTCAAGTTCTCTTAGAATTTGGTTGTGAGTCCATCAGGAATTTTCTTAGTTGGTGTCAGTTTATTATCACTTCAATCTCATTGCCTTTTACTAGCTTGTTCAAGGTTTTTGTTTTTTTAGTTCAATTTTGGTGATTCATATGTACCTTAAGAATCTCTCTGTTTCTTCTGAACTCACAAATTATCTGACATATATGTTTGTGAAGTAGTTGCTAATAATTTTCTGGATTTCAGCTGCACCCATTTTGATATCACCATTTTCATTTCTAACTGCATTATTGATGTCTGTTTTACATTTTTAGGTAAGACTGGCTAAGTATTGTATTTTATTTATTCTTTCAAAGAATTGTCTCTTTAATTCATTTATTCATTTTATTGTTTGCTAGTATTAGTCCTCATTTCATTCATTTCTGCTGTCTTTATAATTTCCTTCTTTGTAGAATGTCTGTGCTTATATTGTTCTTATTTTTCTAAAACCTTAACACTCATCGTTAGATTATTTGGCCTTATTCTATTTTTCTGGTAAGGGCATTCACCACTATAAACTTCCTTCATAGATTTGCTTTCATTATCAATTCTGGTATGTTGTGTTGTCATCATTTAATTCTAGGGATATCTTATTTCTTCTTTAATTTCCTCTATAACTCACTGATTTTTCAGGAGTGTCTTGTTTAATTTTTATATGTTTGCATAGTTTCTGTGGTTTCTTTTGCTGTTGATTTCTAATTCATTATATTGTGATCTGATAATATGGACACTAAAATTTTGATTCTTTTGTATTTACTTAGGCATGTTTTATTAACTAGTGTGTGGTCTATTTCAGAGAAAGTACCATGTGCATTTGAAAACTGTATATTCTGTTATTGTTGAGTAAAACACATTGGTAATATCTACTGACTCCAGTGTTTGAAGGCTTGTTTCAATTCTGATAATACTTTTTGGTTTAGTTGATCTGTCTATTTCTAAAAACAAACAATTGAGGTCCTCCACTATAATTCCACTGATGTTTATTGATTTATTGTTATAGTTTGTGTCTGGATGTACCCCAAAGCCTCATGTGGTCATGGGGGGGTGGGCATTTCAGAGGTGTCTGAATCTGGAGTTTGTGATTGATTCATTGTTTTGTGCTGGAAATATGAGTGTGAGTGCTAAACACTCCCTAGAGTGGGTAATCTGCATATAATATAAGGGAGGCCGGCCCCAACCTTTTTGTTCTTGTTTTTGCTATCTTCCATGGCTGTGAACTGTTTCCCCTCTGCCATGTGCCATCCTGCCTTGGAGCCAGGCACTGTAGACTGAAACCTCTACAAAGTGTGAGCTAAATATACCTTTTCCCCTTTAATCTGGGATGTCAGGTATTTGTCTCAGCAATGAGAAAACAACAAAGGCATTTATCTAATCTTTTATTTTCATTAGCATTTGTTTTATGAAGTTGGGTGCACTGTGTTTGGTACATATATGTTATACCTGCTATCGCTTCCTGTTGAAGAGTTCTATTAATCAGTATGCAATGCCTTTCTTTGTCTCTTTTAACTAGCTTTGACTTTATATCGGTTTTGTCTGAAAATGACATGGCTACTTCTGCTTGCTTTTACTTTCTCATTGCATGGAATACTGATTTCTATCCTTTGATTTTAGTCTATGTATTTATTTTGTATTAAATGTGTTCCTTGTATACAGCATACTACTAGATTTAGTTTTGTTGATCCAATCTGTTAATCTGTGTCTCTTGATTGGGGAGTTAGATCTATTCACATTGACAGTTATAACTGCTATGTAATGACTTATTCCTGTCATTGAATTAATTTGCTATTGCTGTTTGCTTTCTTTTGCATCTTAATTACTATCCCTAACTGATGTATTCATTTTGTTTGCCTGTTTTTATTTTTTGGCCTTGCTGCCTTCATTATCTCCTCTAAGATAGCCTCAAGACTTTCTTGGATTGTTGGTTTGGTGGTCATAAACTTCATAAAGTTTTCTTTACCACGGAAGTACCTTTTTGCAGCTTTCATTTTCTTCTTTATTAATTTTTACTTTGTTTTTATTTTTCATTTTTCAAATTTTAGGAATACATATTAGTCATACATAATGATCATATCATCATAAAAAATTTGTACCCGTGCATAATGTTTTAATTCTTTTTTCTATTTCCCTCCCTTCACCCATCCATCCCCTCCCCATTTGTAAGAGCGTTGTTTCCATTTTTCCCTCCCATTCTCTCTTTTTTCGTCATATCTTTCTCCTTCCTTCTCTTTTCCCTCCCACCTTCCTTTTTTCTTTCTTACTTGAACATATTCATACTTTCCAGTATCTGCCCTCTTTATTTCTCCTGATTTACCTTTGTGGTTCTCACACTGGAGAAATAATGTGATATTCAAACTTGTGTGTTTAATTTATTTCACTTAACATTATGGCCCTGTAGTATAGCCATTTGCCTAAAACATAACTCAGATTTATCCTTCATGGCACAGTAGTATATAAATACCACATTTTTTTATTCATTAATCTGTTGGTGGGCATATGAGATGTTTCTAAGATTTGGTTATTATAAATTGCACTGCTATAAATATTGGCATGCTTATATCACTGTGGTATGATGCTTCTAGCTCTTTCAGGAAGTTACCTAGAAGGGGTACAGCTGCAACAAGTGGAATCTCTAGTTTCAGTTTTTGAGGAATCTCAATACTGATTTCCATAGTGGTTTCACCAATTTATATGCCCAGCAAAAATGAAGACAGGTTCCTTTTTCTCCACAGGCTCAGTAGTACGTTATTGATTGACTTCTTCATGATAGCTATTCTTTCTGGACTGATATGGAATCTGTGTGTTGTTTTAATTTACATTTCTTGAATGACAAGTGAGGTTGAAAATTTTTTCCTATTTTTTTTACTGTTTTTATTTCTTCCTGAGTAGTGTCCATTCATCTCAGATGTCCATTTTTGAGTTGCATCTTTAAATTTAAAGGGTCTCACTTTTAACGTATATTCTAGATGTTATTCTTTTGACTGAAGGGTAGCTGGAAAATTTTTTGCCCTTTCTGTGGATTCTCTCTTCACTCATTGGATTGATTTTCTGCGCAAAAGTTTGTTAATGTGATGTTATTCCAGTTATTGCTTCTTTGTAGTATTTTCTGGGCAATTGGGATTTTGTTCATAAAATCTTTGCCTACAAAATCTAAAATCTTTTGCAGGTCTTTGAGAGTTTTACCTATTCTAACTTCTAGCAGGTTAAGTTTATGATTTAATATTTAGATACTTGATCCATTTTGATTTTAGTTGAGTGAATGGTGAGAGATACGGGTCTAGGTTCAATCTTTGGCATATGGAAACTTATTTTTCCAAGAAGCATTTATTAAAGAGGTGTTATGGTTGATACATTGTGTCAACTTGAGGAGTCTAGAGGTTTGTCTGAGTGACTCAGCAGGAAGCCAAGGTGTTTACTTTTATACACCCTGAGTCTTTGGAAGAGGAGGGCATGGAGATTATGTGAGTACTACACGCGGCATGGGTGGGGGTAACCTGTTTACAATGTAAGGGAAGGAAGGAGGCTGCTTGCTGCCATTCCTCCCTTTTGTTGGCTGTTTTTGCTGTGCTCTGCTGCCATGAACTGTTGACCTCTGCCATGTGCCACTCTGTCTCAGAACCAGCCAAGTACAGACTGAAACCTCCACAAATTGTAAGCTAAATAAACTTTTCCTTCCTTCATTTCAGGCATTGGGTATTTTGTCTCAGCAACGAGAGAAAAGTAACCAACACAAAAGGCCATCTTATTTTCCAGTGACCAGGTTTGGCACTGTTGTCACAGATAGCTGAACATACTTAGAATTGCTTATGAATCTTCTTTTCTATTCTATTGATCCTTGGGTCTGTTTATTTGTCAGTACTGTGCTGTTTATATCACAGTAGCTTTGTGGTATAATTCTAAGTCAGGGATTGTGATGTCCCTTACCTTCTATTGTTATTCAGAATTGCTTTTGCTATCAAAGAAGTATCTAATTCTTCCATCAATTGTTAAAGATTATTTTGCAGGATCTAATAGTCTATATTGGAAGTTATTGCTTTAAGAATGTAAAACACTTCATTTCATGCTCTCCTTGCTTTTAAGGTTTGTGTTGAGAAACCTGTTGTAATTCCGATTTTTTAATACATGATTCATTTCTTTTCTCTGGCTGTCTTTATGATTCTGCTCTTCTTGTGCTTTTCTGATACTTTAATTGTTATGTAGTGTGGAGCATTTTTTCTAATCATGGCTATTTGAGCCTCTATGTGTTTCCCTTATATATATGTTAAACTCTTTCTATGTCTGGAAAGTTTTCTGCTATTATTTTTATAGATTTTTTAATGCCCTTTGTGCGGTCTGTTTTCACTAATTCCAATTATTTTTATACTAATAAACTTTGAGTTATCTAGGAACTGTTGACTTTATTTTCATGCTCCTTGTTGTTTTTAAGGCATCTCTCAATGATTAATCATTAATAACAGCTCAATTCCCTGGATCTGACACTGTGACTTTGCATCGGTCACTTTGCTTCCCATTTCAATCTTCCTTTTTAATCTCTTGGATTTTTGTTTGGAACTTTCTTATGGATTTTCATTCTTTTCTATGTTTGGCACTCATGTTTTGCATCTCTTTTCTTCAGCTCCTATGGGTTTTTGTTAGTGTCTTCTTGAAACTCAATCATTTGTTTCATTATGCAATTTGTTACATCTTTTGTAAATTTGTCAAGCACCTTCTAGAATTGTTTTACCTCAACTGGTACAATTTCAGACCTGGATGCTCTGTAGTTCATCACTTTCTCTTCCTTTCTACTGCCTGTACCAATTTTGATGTAGTCAGGCACTGTGGGAGACATTTTGTTGCCTTGAAGTGTTTCTGTTTTTTTGTCTTTTTTTGCTAGGATTTACAAGTTCTTTGCCCAATGTCTTAATGTTTCAGACTGAACCACAGGGTTATTTATGACACCATAGGAAATCTAGGATATTGGCATATAGAGAAAACCAATTGCCAAGCACTAATATGTTACCTTGTCTATGGTAATATATTCATTGACAAGAATGACATCAAATGTCAAGTGGATATTGACCGACCCTAAGAACTACTCATGATCAGTCCTTCACCAAAATAAAGAGGACTGTGAGTTGAGTGATGACATCTAGGCTCTCCTTATGTTGACCTATAATAATTCAGAGCACTGATTTCTGTTGAATGTTGCAGCAACACCTGTGCTCAAACATACCGTAATGTTAAATGCCTTCTTCAAGACTGTCCCTCTGATGATTACTTCCACTGATCCTGGCTTCTCACAACAGAAAACAGATCCCATAATCTACCTGGTCTGAGCTCAGGGGTTTGAAGGGATACCAGGAGATCCTTCTTTAGCTTTCACCCTCTCTATGCCCATCTCCCAAAGCTGACTCTCTTTCAATCTCTGCAGAACGGAGTCATTTCAGTCCTGAAGAGAGACTCTCCCTCTGTGTGTTGGTATCTCCTTCGGTCAGGCTGGTCTGTTGGTTTTCAGCTCTATTGCTCTGTTCTGCGGAGAACACAAGAACTAGGACAGGGGTGCTGGATTCTTGAATTCTGCAGCCTCTGGTACAGTTCCCAGGTCCCTGGTAAGGTACAGCAGCTGATTGGCATGTGGCTGGCATTTCCCTGGTGTTACAGGCTTGGATACAGCTCCCCAGCGGGCCATAGCATCAGCTAGAAGCCACCAAAGATAATCCTGTCCCAGGAAACCTTATTTTGTACCGGCAATATTTGATGGAAATCATCAGTGATAAACTAGATGTTTCAGCATCCTATGGAATGTATATCACACATTAAAAGTAGGTTTGAATGATGAACAACAAAATAAAATAGCAAAGTGTTAATACATATAAAGTTTTGTATGCAAAATTCATATTACCATATCCATTCCTTGAATGTATTTAAATTCAATTCCTATTTTGAACAATGTTCTTCTCTGGAGGCTGAGACAAGTCACGAAGCTCTGACAAGGCATTGTCCTCACCAGCGAGGAGTCTATAATGTTTCACACAAAATAGGGAAACAAGCTGTTGGCTCAGGTCCTGTCTAAGAGCCATTGCCCACCAATTCCCTTCTCTTTTGCTCTCAACTTGCAATTCATCTATTTTAATGAAGACAGACAAAGCCATGGATGAATGAAGTTAATGATTTTACCGTGAATGGCTTTGCTTTGCAGCTTTTTCTTCCATTTTCTACTCTTAGTCTTACTAATTGAGCATTACTATGGTAAAGATTACAAAATGTATTTGACTAAATTAAAATGTAATTGGAAATTGGGGGTAGCAAAGTTATTCTTTCTCATAAAGGTTTCACTAGCTGATTTCACAGAGGTGCCTGGGGAAAGGTGACTGTGCCATCGGGGGGAGAATATAGCTAGAGTACGATGGCATAAGCTACGTGCTCCCCTAATGCCTTTCATTAATAACGTACACCACAATTCATGTGAACGTTCCTTTATTCTTTATATTACACCTAGAATATGCACGTACCACAAGATTACAAGGGATTCATTATTTTTCTAATAAAATAGTGAAAATCTGAAAAGAATAATTATTTTAAGCATAAAATATATTTGTAGCTTAGGTCTGTTATAAAACGTGGAAAAATAGTCACATATAAACTAGGCTAAGGGTTTAACAGTGGGTAATTGTGTCATATTTATGCTTCCATAATTTTACTAACAATAATGTCACTGTAGTTTTGACCTCATCAATGCTAATGCATATTTTAATGAATATTAAAATTCATTTTTTAATCTTTTAGAAAGTTATATAAAGGAGGCATGTCCATAAAAACAGATTGGAAAGGTCAAAAATAAGATACAAATGTTAATATAATTTAAACCCTTCAGCTAACTAAGTCTAAATTTATTAACAGACAGGAACATAGCATGTTAAGGACCCCAGGTAACAGACAAGCAGCCAATCTCCATGTTTTGTGACCTCCAGCTGAAGGACAGAGGCACATATGCATCTTAGACCGCCCTTCGATGCAAAGAGACTTACCTGCTCCAAGTGAGGCCAGTGCCATTGGCAGGAAAACCCAGTACCAGCCTTGCTGACAAGCGTGACTTCATGTTTTATATAAGAATGTAGCTGATGAGCTCATGAACTTGTCCAGTGAAATTGTTTAACAAAATAAAACTGCATTAAATCAGCATGTTGCACACTTTCAGTCCATATGGTCTTATTTGTCAATTATAAGTCAATTAACCAAAAAAATTAAATGAAATAAACATTATGCCTAATCACAGAAAACAGTAAGTAGCCATAGGAAGAGTTTTCTTTCCATATAGACTTCCCTGTCCCTGAGGTTCCACGCTGACATAGCCGGTGACAAGCAGCACTGGCCAGGGGGATTCTACCACAACAGGGTCCAGGTTCAGGAAGCTTCTGTCCTTGAGTATTTTGACTACGCTTCCTCCCCACAGAAGTGAGAGAGAACAGTGCACTGGAAAGAAAAGATCTTTACTTATTGTCCATAACAATCAATTAAATCATCATGAATATGTCACTTTACGTGGCTAAAGGAACTGTGTACTCTTTTTTTTTTATTTTAAAAGTAAAAGCACAAAAACATATTAACAAACAGACACAAAGTAGCATAAGAAATAGTACAATCAAAATTGATTTGCAGACAATGTGACATATACTCAACAATGGTTGTTGCTTTACCTATTGATATCTTCGAAGTGTATATTCATGAACACAAATACAGACATGGGAAATTGGTCAAACAATTAATCATCTCAACAACAGAAAAAAAAAAAAAAGAAACCAGAAAGCATTAACAAAGAGGCACAAAGTAGTACAATAACAGTAAGATCAGAATTGAATTACAGACAAAACATCAGAAAACCAACAGTAGTTGCTGCTTTGCAAATTGATATCTTCAAAGTGTGTGCTCAGGATAACACATACAGACATACAAGATTGATCGAATAACCTGTCATCAGCTATTCCTTAGCATTAAGTGATATAATACAATAGTAGAACCATGTTAGCCCTCCTGCACATATGTATCTACATATATACATACATACATTTTTGCCTCTTTCTTTTCTCCTTTCCCTCGTCCCATCTGTTCCTTGCTTTTGAACAGATTTCCTTCATGTCTCTTAGTTTATATTCCCACCCTCAGGTTCTTACACCAGTGAAACAATACGTTGCCTGCTCATGTACCACTGAATTATTTCACTTATGAGTATGGACTCCAGTTTTGACCACTTGCCTACAAAGTCCCCAAAACTGTCTTTCTTTATAGCTGAATAATATTCCATTATATAAAAATGCCACACTTTTTTAACCCAGTCTTCTGTGGATGGACATTTGGGTTGCTTCCACAATTTAGCTATTACAAATTGCGCTGCTATAAACATGGGTGCACATATATCAGAGTGATATGATGTTTTCAGATCTTCTGGGAAAATACCCAGAAGGGGAATAGCTGGTTTGAATGGAACCTCTAGACCTAGTTTGCTGAGAAATCTCCAAACTGCTCTCCATAGTGGTTGCACCAGTCTGCATTCCCACC
>PVLD010024240.1:0-25832 GCA_004027595.1 Dinomys branickii
GGGAGAAACAGAAGGGAAGCTAGGAGCCGGAGGAGCAGGAGGAAAAGGGGAGATATGTTTCTCTCCCATCCAGTAAGGAAAAGGTTTTAAAGTTTTAGGATGGAAATATTTGTTATTTACTCCTCTTCTATCTTAATCTTCACTGTTTCAAGTCACATTAAAAATGGATGAAATTGTTAATGAAGTTCTTTTCTTTTTTTTTTTTCAGTACTGGTAATCTTTCCCACTGAGATACTTCTCAGCCCTTTAAAAATTGCTTTTATCTAGAGTCCTCTGCTAAATGAATAAATGATACCTCCTTCAATTGATCTATGGTTTGCTTCTTGAATTTTTCTTTAAAATGAATTGTTCCTAGATAGTTGAGAACCTATAGATTTGATAAAGGCAGATAGTAGGAGGTAGCATGTGAAATAAATGAAAAATCAAGTAGAGCAGCTGTCAGTAAGCGCGAGAACAAACTACAGTTTGGCCCCCTTTAGCTAAATGAGCTACAGAACATTTAGTTGGATGTAAAACTTTGTAATCACATTATAAAAATTCAGATATTTGTTACAGACTGGAATATTATTTTCTTGTCAGTCCACTGCCTTTTGCTAATCATTTTGTTTTTAAAAAAGAACACTTTTTTCTTTAGATGTGAAATTTACAAGTTGTAAAGTGAAGTAACACACATCAGGCGGTGTGATTACACCTTTTTATGGTTAATTTCACCTTAGGTTATCCACCATACCCGTCCTTTAACACTCAGATTCTCTAGCTGGGAATTAACGCTTCGCTGTCATTCTCCAAGTGAGTAAAGGAGATTAATACAGGTTTAAAATTAAAACACTCTCTCCTGAACGTTCCGTTTCGACATGAGATGTTTTTAAGTAGCAGAAACGGGGAGAAGATAAACAGGTACTGAGAAAGGAGTACTATAACTGATATGAATAGTTTTAAGCAGTTCTACACACGATTAGAGATTGCTGACGCAGGGGTTATTAAGACACAAAGATACTTGATTGCCACAGTTTCCTGATGAATGAGGGAAAATTAATTTACCAGCATAACATTTAGTAATAACTATTTAGTAAGATTTTTTTTCAAACACATTTAATCCACATACTTTTAAAAGTTTTTCCTTGTCATTCACCAGCATTAAAATTTCATACATCATCCTTTGGAGGAGGGGATCTTTTTTCCTTGCTAAGGTCTGCCTGAAGAGAGGTGCTCCCTATTGATAATAACTCATTTTAAATTTTAAGAGTCTAAGTATTATATCATTTTACTATTTTTTTCATTTTGAGACATGATACAATTGAAATAATAGCAGAGAAAATTATATATCTATTTTAAAACCTAGTATTATTTTACATTGTTTTGACAAATATTTTTGGATAAAAACATTCTCTATAACATTTCATGAAAGCATGCTATTTTATAGCTACATTTTGGAGAAAGTTTGTCTCCTTTATATGAAAGAAAACTATGGTATAGGACTTTGAGCCATTTTCTCAAATGCAAAAAACATATTACTAACAATTGAGATAGGATTCTAATTTATGCTCTTTGACTATGTTATAAGACTGGTTAATGCTCCTAGAAAGTGTTGATTGGACAATAGTTTTTAAATATCAGCATTACATTGACTTTAAGATTGAAATACACACCATCATTTTATATGTAGAAAGAGACAATATAGCTAATTAAATGATCACCTAGAATTTTGAATTATCAGAAAAACTTGTGGTCATTCATTTAGAAAAAATTTATATCTTTCTCTTTTCATACGTAACATAGTATGAGTGAGATAAACTGTGATTTTTAAACTCGTTGTCTGGCTTTGCCAAATACCTGTTTCATTGACCTGTTAACTCCGGACGTGTCTTCGTTACTTTCTTGTCTCTGGGACACAATACCCAACATTCACAATTTAAAGGAAGAAAGGTTTATTTTGCCTCATGGTTTATGGAGGTTTCAGTACAGATGGGCTGCTCCAGGGCAGGGCAGTGTGCGGGGGAAGGCCACACGTGGCAGAGGAGGGTTGCCCTAAGTATGGCGGAGGGACAGAGCCAGACTCTTCCATGTCACACTTGCAGGGAGGCAGCTCCTCTGACCAGCTTCAACCCCACCACACTTACACACATCAGCTGACTAATCCTCTAAGGTGAGTGCCGCATTATCCAGTCACCTCCCCTCAGCCCCACTTGTGAGTACCGGTGGCTCCAGGGGGGCATCTCCAGACAAATACTGCATTTCCCACCGGCATGGATGTTTCCTTTGCACTATTAGTAGCACTGATGGTGGACTGTTCTTTTGTACACTCTCTTATTTTCTCAGAATTTTTTCCCAAAGCACATGTGGTCTGGGTGGCTTGAGACACATGTGCAGATAACAATGACTCTCTTCACAGTACAGGGATGACTCCGTTCTTGAATGGTTCCAAGCTTGAACTTTCCATTACTTGAACAGCAGAGTTTGAAAAAATTTGCTAGGTTTTCATAACTTTGCTTGATAGTCAACATAAAATCTGACTTGAAATAACCTATACTGGCCAAAAGTGAGTCACACATCACATCTTGCTGTGGACTCAAAGGGGTAATGCTTCAGTTTAAGTGCCATTCTTACCCAGACCAATTTTTAGTAAGAAAAGGTGGGAAAAAAAATAAGAGGAAAGACCCCAGAAAACTGCACTGCCATAAGTCATTATAGAAGGAGGGCTTCCTTCCAAAAATAACATTTTTCCTTCTCTTGCAATTACTTTTCAGTTTGCAGTATGCTAAGAAGCCTCCAAATCAAATTAAAATACCTGTACAAAATTAAAAACTATTTACTATATTGTGTTTCGATATTTAGTATACTCTACTGTATTTATTGTTTAGATGTTTTATAGATTATTTCCACAATCTGTGGGTGTTAACTCTGTGCTAAAGTCCTGGAAAAATGAATTTATAAGTGTAATTTCTGGGCCTTAGAATCAATTACTTGGCTATCCATTAATTTTTTTCGGGAAAAATATGTTCAGTTCTTGAACTGTCAGGTGTTTGAACACAAATTTGGACTGAGCTAAATCTGACAGCTGAGGTGTCACTGTAATTGAGAGTCGTGTGCCCTTATGTGTGGTGTGAGGCCAAACGAAGTTTTTGCTGCTGTTGTTGTTTGTTTTTCTGAGGGCTTTGCCTTGTAGTGCAGGTTGGCTTTGGACTTGCCCTGTAGCCCAGCCTGGCCTCACACTCACAGTGATCTGCCTCCCTCAGTCTCCCAAGTGCTGGGATTACAGGTGTGCGGCACCGTGCCCAGTTCCCACTGTCTCAGTGCCATCTCGCCATGAGGTACCAATTAGTGCAAAAGAAAGGCAAAAAGAAGTGCAGGAAGAAAGGTTATTTTAGGCCTATTGAAATAGGGTTATTTTTATATTGTTACTTTTGAGATAGATTAGGGCAAATTACAACACTCACTGGGCAGAATGTTCTGAAATCATAAAAATGTCAGTGGTTAATTGGTTGAGCAAGATGCTTCCTTAAAAAAGAAGACACGCACAGAATATGGGGCCCCAACAAGCCCAGGCTTAGAGCTTTGGGCTCTTACAAAGAACCAGTGGAAAGGCAGTGTACCTAATCCTTCATTAGCATCCAGTGCTATGCAAGGGACCAATCTGAGGGCACTCTTCCTACCTAGAGACCACACTTACAAGTGAAATAAATCAGACCCGCATGTGCAAACATCATATTGTCTCCCTAGTGTACGAACCTGAAAGAATAAATAAAATCTGAAAGGTATAATAGATGTTGTGAAAGAGAAAGAAACTGCTCAAAAGGAAAGAACAAATGGGATGAGGGTAAAGAGAAAAGAAAGAACGAAGGGAAAAATATATACACAAGATAGCTAAGATAATTGTACTACTAATTTCTATTGGTTTATTGAAAGGAGCAGTTAATGTTTAATTGTTTCACCAATCTCCCACTCCCGTATCTGGTTATCTGAGTGACCACTTTGAAGATAACAAAATGTGATACAACAGCCATCGTTAATTTCCTATCACCTTGTTTGAAGTCCTAATCCTTCTTTTACATCTCGACAGGACCAATCAAATTGCTCTCTTCTGGATCCTTCATTTACATCTGGCCGGCGGCAAATGAGGCTTTTGATAAGCATTGTCCCGGTGCCACCCTTACATAAGGTGGGGACAATCTAGGTACTTTGGATCGGACCCTTTTTCCTCTGTCCTCAGGGCCACTACAAGCCTTCTCCGCAGGTCCACTAACTGTTCTGTGGGGTGTACTGCTTTAAGCTTCAATAAGTCTATGTCTTGCTGTCTTTTATGTGTATCTTGTCTAAATTCTTTGCTTAGGACACCAATGACCTGACAAGAACCCCTGGAGCCCCCAATCCGGTAAAATGTTCAATATTTCTTTGAAAGAGTACGAGAATATGTGGGCTATTTTTCTGTTTTTTACTTCTCTGTCTTCAATTCAAAATTCATGCTGATCAACTGAATACTTAAATTATAAAATTAAAATTTTAATCCCTCCTTAACAGACGTTTCTGAATCACAGTGATGTAGAGGAAGTAGCATTCACAGAGAGCTCCAGGGCACCCACCAAGGTCAGTCAGTGTGTGGACGGGAGTTGTAGAACTAGCAACCACAGGAATGCAGCGGAAGTGGGCTGGTAAGCCGGTGAAATTTAGAAAGGGAAAGCTGGAACAGGAAACGGAACCACCCGCAAAGTCGGGCACCCGCTATGCTCGCCCCAGGGGCCATCACTGTTACTCTTAACCTACCGAGCGGTTCGCTAACTGGGGAGCAGTTTGGCATACCAAAGCCAGAGCAACAGTGAAAATCAAACGGTCGTGAAGGGGCCAGGGTGGTAAATGCTGTAAGCAGAGTGAGACAAACTGGATGTCTGGTCTACCCTCTGGGCCCTGAGGGGACAGCAGGCCAGAGAGCATCTCAGGCAACTGGGTCACGGCTTAAGTCAGTGAGCAAGAGACCAGACGATGCGGGTTCAGGCTTTAGCCTCCCTGGTACTGCTCACGGGACAGAGCGCCAGAGGGAAACTCAAGAGGAAGGGGCTGGGACCCACAGAAGCTGGGGCACCGGGGAGCAGCTTGCGTTAGCTGAGGAAACCTCCTCCCGGGTGCCCGGTGCCACGCAAAGCACAGGAATCAGGGTGAGCTTAGTCAAGAGAGCCGGGAGTTTTAGAGCTGGAGAGAGAAGGACGGGGAGGAGCACCGTGAGGTTGTGGGTGGCTGGGTGCCCAGGGGAAACTCTCTGAAGGGCGAGTACTGCTCACACCGCCAACCTGGAGAACACTGGAGGCTCCTGGATGCGGCGTGCGGGAGGCAGCAAGGGTGAGCAGCTGCAGGGGCTTCTACCCCCCGCCAACAAAACAGGACTCGGCACATTCTGTTCTTCGTGGTTCTGCTTTCTTTCGTCTCTTCCTTGTTTCTCTTTATTAGTAATTCGTGTTTGTGCGTCTGTGCTTAAATCTTGTTCATTTATGTTTTTGCATCGAAGTAAACTTAACATGATATCTGCCTCTTTACTTCGATGTTCCTGTTGCTGCATGTTTGCAGCACACACGTTCACGTTCGTCTTAGGGAGCGGCACACGCACTTGGTCCTTCTGGACTCTTTTTAGTCTCCTTCCTGCCTCCAAGCTCTGTCAGCAGATCTTCCACTTTTACTGTTGTTATTATTACTCTAGTTCGTGTCTGTGACATGCTGAGCATGTTCATTGTGGGTAGTTGGTGCATGTACACGACACACCTCGAATCTTTTTGTATACCCTTCCCCTGCCCACCCCGTCCTTGGTGGTCTCTTGGTCTCCTTCCCTCTGAAAAAAGATGTATCTCTTTGTTTCCTTTTGTCAATCTTTTAGTTTGCTCTTTATTTGTACTTTGGATTTCTCATATGAGAGAAATAACCATATAAGACAAGACATTTGTAGAAAAATAGAAGCGCCTTTACAATAGAACAAATGAAATAAATCACACAAATTTGTGTGAAATAAATCACACAAAGGCACTTCTATTTTTCTACAAATGTCTTGAATTTATCCTCCTTCATAACTGAGTAGTATTCCATTATGCATAGATACCATTTTTCCTTTATCCATTCACTGTTGGAGGACATATAGGTTGCTTCCAAGATTTAACAATTATAAATTATGCTGCTAGAAATATTGGTATGCATTTATCATTATAATGTGATGCTTTTAACTTTTTCAGGGAGACACTTGGGAGGGGAATAGCTGGATTGAATAGAATTTCTGGTTTTAGTATCTTCAGAAATCTCTATACTGATTGCCGTAGTGGTTGCATTAGTTCATATTCCTGCTGGAAATGGTAGAAGAGTTTCTTTTTCACTGCAGCCTTGCCAGTTTGTCACCATTTGATTTTTTGATGATTACCATTCTTTCTAGAGTAACATGGAATCTCAGTGTTGTTTCAGTTTGCATTTCTCTAATGGCCAGTAAAGTTGAACATCTTTTCAGGCATTTATTTATTATCTATATTTCTTGTTCTGAGAAGTGTCTGTTCAATTTAGTTGCCAAGTTTTTCACTCAGTCTTTTATTTGTGGGGGACTGTGTGTAATTTTTTGAGCTCTGTATGTTCTAGATTTGTATGACCAGCTTTGATCTTTTTATATGTGCATGTGTGGCTATAGCTATGAATATTCATTTTCTGCTTTTGTTCCATAATTTCATAACTTGTTATATAATCTTACGCTGATGGTGCTTCTTAGGAAAATACAATTTTTTGATGGATCAGTCTCCTTTACTACTTCCTCACCCATCAGTTATGTCCCCTTCTCCTTCCCCTTATATGCCTGCTTCTCTCTCTCTCCTCTCACTCTCTGTTTTTTGTTTTGTATTATATTATTATTTCAAATTGTTTTCTTTTACTTTCAGTTATTTTTCCTTCTATATTTTCCTCTCTTTTATCTATATACTATTTGAAATATTCTGAATATCATTAATGCTTAACTTTTTCTACCCTGTATACCATATTGGTCTCTGTAACTTTCCCTGGTTTAGTGAAATAGAAGAGTCCTTTCACAACAAGATTTTAAATATCAGATACGCAGTGGTTAGCGTCTCAATTACTGATGGTACTGGCAGTGACTCCCTCCTCTCAGCGAAGGATTAGAGGATGGACCTAGTCTCCAGGGAATCTCGCACGTGGAGACACACATACAACCCAGGGAATACCACAGTGAGAAATCCACTCACAAACCCAACCTTACAGCACAGCGGAAGAGACATTGCACCCATTTCTTCTACAAACCTCACTACAGAGACACAACTAATGAGAAAACAAGATGTCCCCAAAGTACATAGTTCCCCAAAGTCTGATCCCACAGATACCAAAGTGGACGAAATTCTAAAGAATTTCAAAAACTGATAGTTGAAATGATCCATGAGAGAAAAGAAGATACAAATGAGCTACTGAATGAATAAAAGGAGGACAACACAAGACCAGTTCAGTAAAGAGAAAAAAGTTCTGGAAAAAAGAACCTAGTGGAAGTTTTGGAACATCCGATATATTGGAAAATTTGGAAGAAGTGGATAAATTTCTAGACACATATGACTTACCTAGATTGAGTCAAGAAGATGTACAAAGGTATAAACAGACACACAGCAGGCAATGAGAGTGAAGCAATAATTACAACTCTACCAACCAGAAGAAGCTTGATCATATGAATTAATGACTAAATTCTATCAGACCTTTAGAGCAAAGCATCAGTGGTCCTCAAACTTCTCTATGTAACAAAAGGGAAGGTATGTTCCCGAATTCATTTTCAGAGCCAGCAGTACCCTGGTATTTAAACTTAATAAGAACTTGCTGAAGAAGGAAAAGTATAGACCAATACTATAGATGAGCACAGATGTAGAAATCTTCAAGGTCCTCACAAGTAGAACTGAACATCTTACGAAGAAGATTATATACAATGATCATGTTTATTTTATCTCAGGGAGCTAGGATGATTCAAAGTATGTAAATCAATAAATATAATGTACCCCATAAGTAGAATCAAAGACAAAAATCATATAATCATGTCAATTTCTCAAAATGAGCCCCATCACTGTGTAATGTGAATATGCGATAATAACATAATAAAATAAAAATCTGCAGTAATTATTTATAACTCATAGTTATTGAAGTGAAGTACAAGGACCATCCTAGTAGGGTATATTTGGTATATTTGAGAGGATTGGCATACTATGAGGGGTTCTTTTTTAGTGCATGTCAATGTATGTTTTCATTTTAATGAAAATGTAGAGATAATTTATCTTTTTTTAAAAAAAGTAACAGCCAAAAAATCTCCAAACTTGGTAAAAGATATTAGTTTACAGAATAAATCATCTCAGTAAGCCTGCCTGGCAATGCAAGGTCCTGAGTTCAATTCCCAATACTAAAAACAGCAACAACAACAAAAGAAACAACAAAAACAAACCTTAGTAAAATATAGGGGACAAATTTGAAGAAAGGAATCCCTAACTATATCAAGCAAAGATAATGTTAATTTTCTCCATATTCACTTACCTTTCTCAATTTCTCTTCATGAAAGAAGTTTTTTCAGGCTAAAGATTTTGGTTTAGCATTTTTTCTTCCCCACTTTAAATGTATTCTCGCTGCTTTTGGGTTTCGTGGTTTTGCTGCGTAGTCAGGTGCAGATCGTACTGAGACGGTAGCTGCACGTCACTGCGCTTTTGTGTCTTCTCTTCTCATCGGCTTTCAACAGTTCAATTATGACGTGTTCCGCTGGGAGTTTCTTTGTGTTTATTTCGGAGATTTTTGAGCTTCCTGTATATGCAGATAATGTTGTGTTTTCTTAAAAGTCAAATTTGAGGCTTGCAACTATTGCTTCTTCACATACTTCTCTGCCTGGTTCGTCTTTCTCTCAGAACTCTCATTCTGCAACATTGTGCTTGATGTGACTCAGAATTCTCTGAAGTTCTGTTCAGTTTTATTACTTTTATTTCTGTTTCTTAGACTGTATTATCTCAATGGACATATTTTCAAGCTCACTGAAGATTATTGTGTCAACTCAAATTTTATATACAGTTCTTTAATAAATTTTAACTTCAGAAATTGTCTCTAGTATTTCTACTCTTTCCTTTTTCACGATTTCTGTCTCTCTCTTGAAACTCTATTTGGTGAGGTATTGTTCATGTACTTTCCTACAGTCCTACTAACATGGTCACACTCAGTTCCTTGGGCACAATAAAAGAGCTCATTTATAGTGTTTGTCTTATAATTCCAGTGTATTTGGGGCTCTTCATGGGGATTCGCAACTGAACACTTCTTACCTGGGGTATAGGCTGTATATTCTCATTCCTTTATGTGCATCATCATTTTGTCGTTGAAAACTATACCTTAAAGAAGAAAATTATCAACTTTGAATATATGAGCTTCTTTTAGATTTCATGTTGTTTATTCAATAACTACCCTTTAAAGTTGTTGGAAGACTGACTTTATTTTTTGTTACTGAGAAACTCTCTAATCAGTTACCTATTTCTTACGTGCCTGGGACGAGTCAGTCTCCCAGCATTCGCTCAGTTTGTGTGCGTCTGTGTATTGGGCCGCTCCTTCAGAGCTCAGATATGCAGGTTCAACTTTACCTTCTCCTTCACTTTCTGCTTTTTTCAGAGCCTGGAATTCGTTAAGAGATCAGAGTTTACTTTAAGTACGTGCATGGCCTTCTAAGTTCTCAAAATTATATCAGAAATGTTAACACTTTCTATACTTCCCAGTCCACAGATTTCCTTTCAAGCCTTTGGTCAACTTCTTATTTTCCAAGCTGCTATTACTACTTCAGGAATTGCTATATTAAAACACTATTACTAATTTTCAAAAATCACGGTAGGCTTGTCTGCACCGAGCAAGGTCTGATACAGGCGTAATGGAGACAAATCCTGCAGTGGGAAGTTTCAGGAAACTGATAATGGGCGCCCCTCCCCCAAAGACAGCGGTTTTAAAACCATTCAGGCTCTCGTAGAGGCACCGCGCACTGACCGGTTGCACCACTGGGGCTCCTTGGGTTCTCCGACTGATTTCAGGGCTGCTGGTCCTTAAGGCTACCGGAGAAAGGTGGAGAAGGTGTAATATGATGAGTTAGAATGCCTGAAGCTCTCTGCTCTTAGGAAGATTCTGCCTTTCTTGCTTTTGTCTCTGAAACAATCCAGATATTGGATAATCTTTTTTTTTAATTCTCAAAGCTCTGAAACTCTTAATTTTGATAGTTTTTCCTATATTCTCATTGTTTTTATTGAACCACGGCTTTTTGGGTGTCCTTACTCTCCATTTTCCCTGATGTTACTGCTAGACACTTATTCTGATAAAAAAAGTACGCTTAACAAAAGAGTGTTGCAAGAATTTCCACCATGCTTCTTTATTCAGGATAAAATCTGAAAAAAGAAACCCCACAGTATATACGTGAACATGAAAATTGATCAGCATTCTGTGGAACAGTCATACAACAATATAAACAATATGATTATATCTCAAAAATAAATTTTCAGCTCAATATTAGTAACTCAATATTAGCACAATATTATTCCCGATGCAGTGAATTTTTCAGTTCTCTCTTGTGTTTTCCATATAGAGCAATACCTCAGTTGTTGAACTCAGTTAGTTCCAAATTTTGTTTTTGAACACTAAAACGTTCAAAAACTGAACTTTTTTTCCAATGAGAAATGACAGAAAACCAAACAACAGTTGGTTCTGAGGCCCCAAAATTATGCTTTCAAATTCATTTTTCCAGGTCTTTAACAAATGTCACAATGATTTCTTGATTATGTTTCTCACAGTTTTCCTCTTAGCCTTACTGCTGGTATCACTAACTTTCTTTGGAGCCATGGTTATGATATTTTACACCAATAAGGTGCAAGAAGCACAATGGTGAATATTTTAACACACTAAAACATGCACTAGATGTTGTCTGCTGAGAACAGTGCTTAGACTGAAATGTTACCCCGATGTGTGACTCACTCTTGGCCCCTACAGGTTTTTTTCAAGTCAGATTTTCACTTCACTCTGGAGCAAAGTCATGAACACCAAGCAGATTTTTTTCAAACTTTGATGCTCAAGTAGTGGAAAGTTCAAGCTTGGAGCTGTTCAACAACCTAGTGGTCATTATAGACGCTGAAAAAATAATAGGATAAAAAATTAGAGCTCTAAGTACTGAACTAGTGAGTTCTCCAAATACATAAGCTAGAGATTCATTCAAGTACTCTCAATTTATGAGCCTCTCAAATGTACGCTCCTTCAAAGTCTACATGAACAACCGATGACAGAAGAATGTTTTCAGGCATACTTTTAAAATATATACAATTTAAAAAATATACTATTAATTTCTATTATTGCATTGAAAGGAATAGTGCTTATATTGTTTGATCAATTTTTCATGCCTGTATCTAGTAATCTGAACGACTACTTTGAAGATAACCATATGCAATATAATAAACATTATTAATTTCCTATCATCTTGTTTTGAAATTCTGTATTTTTTTCTCTCTTTAAAATAAAAAAATAAGGTCAATACATGCAATCATTACTCAGAGTTAACTAAGGTAAACAAATGTTTTTGGCAACTACTGATCGAAGTTGACCCCGGACAAAGATGAGGAAGCATAGCAGATGGTGAAGTTGGGGCCACTGAATCAGTACTGAGTATGTTAGAGACCTTTGCATTTAGTAATCTTGTAACCAGGAGACTGAAAGCTAATAATTTAAAAAGTCATAATGATATCATGTAACATATCTATTTTATCTATCTTCAAGTGAAGTTGATTTAAAAATAATGCTTTCATGTGGTAATTTTCCTTTCAGAATGAGCAATTATAAGGCTTAATGAACAGAACTTAACAGAAGCTTGAGAATTTTATGGCTGAAGAAACCAGACTGGATATTTGAGTTTTTAAACCATATTTTACTGTTTCTTAGTACTATATTTTTAGATGAAGTATTTATCCTTTATGCTCAGCAAATCAGAAAATCTTGACCAAATTTTTCTTACACACATTTTATTTCAGATGTCACCTAAAGATTACCATAGCAATATGATTGGTATAAAAAATTTCAACTTAAGTATGTTCAACTTTTGCATGGATTCTGAAGTTTGAGGAGGTTGTCATACTCTCTGCTCACCACAGAAGCCTACCTGTATCCCTTCCAGCACAGTTCTTGAAACTCCACAGGGAAGACTGCCAGGTAGAAGAGATAGGAATCAATTACAAAAGCTGAGGTCAGGCAGGGCCCTCTCTCCTGTTGGGAGAAAGGAACTGCCCAGCACTTGCAGCACATTTCTTTATACAATCAGCATATGAGCTTAAGGGGAGGGCAGAATCTGGGACAGGAAGAATATCTAATCTTTAGCAGTACAGCATGCCTTGGTGGTTTCATGTGGAACAGGAGGAAATTGTCTGTATTATCTTAAGCAAAGGTCAGGTCACTATGTGCATCAGCTTCCTGAGCTGTGCACACTTCCCACGGTCCCTGCCAGGCTCATGAGAGGCTGTGGCCTCATCGTAGAAGCCCAAGGTACAGACAGCTTTGCCCACAACAGATCTGCTGTATTTTTTATTTTTTCAATCAAATTAGTATGATATACCAAAAAACATGTGTTTACTCTCATCTTTGTCAGTTTTGGCTGCTATAACAAATTACCATATTTGGTTTACTTATACAACAAAGTTTATTTCTCAAAGTTTGTAGGCTAGAAATCCAAGATCAAAGTATGAACAGATTCATAATCTAGGGAAGACCCTATTTCCATCACAAGATGAGAGAGAGGGAGGGCGAGAGAGGGGAAGAGAGAGAGACAGAGACAGTGAGACAGAGAGAGAATAATCCTTTAATATCTCTTAGAAAAGCACTAATCTCTGCATAAAAGCTCCACCCTGACCACCTATGAATCATCTCTCAAAGACCATCATATTGAAGGTTATGGTTTCAATATATAACTTTTAGGAGGACATAAATATTCAGTCCATAGGAACAATAATTGTGACTTTAGTGCCCTGATTTGGCAGAGGTAGTTAGGTTATTTGGGTGTTCACACATCCGGAATGGACAGATGAATTTCAAGGGTTTGCTGGGTCATGGACTCCACATAGAATAGCGCACTATTTCAACCTTCTTTACTCTCCAAACCCCCCTGTGCATCATGCTTAGCAGATGGTTTTACTTCCTTTTCCATAGGAAAAATGGATTTGAAAGCATCACATTTTCAAGTCTTCCTTATAGCACATGTAATTTATTTTGCCTTCTTACATGTTACAAGATTATGTTGGCCTCCCTCCCTTGACAGGATCTTCTACTTAGTAACTTTAATTGCGGGGAGGTGTAAGTGCTGTATTTGCAAGGATCAGGTGGAGATATTTTTGAGTGGGAGGGTACTGTGTGAACTACCACCTGGTTCATACCATGCGATTATTTTTATCATTATCTCCTGAAGGAGTAATACACACGTTTTAGAATTTAATTCCCACACAATATATGGCCTTAGTATAAGCACACATTTAAATTGTCCTTGCAAAATTCTCTGAGATCTGGAACCTCTTATCATCTATCTGATCTACTCTTTTAGGAGCTTTAGGTACCTTAAGCTTCACCCAAAACTGTTTTCTGGGTCTTTATCTTCGTTCCCACTGTCCCATTGCAGATCCCCTGTGAACTCCGTGGACCATTCAGTCTCCGCAGATCTTGCATCCTTTCCAGTGTCCAATTCTGGTGCATCACCACATCCTTGCACTGACTTCAACAGATGCATTTGAATAAACGTACCCTGCCCCACTTTTACTTTTGCCCAGGACCGCTGTGAAATGTCCCTTCATTGCTCCCGCTGCCTTCTGTGTGATCTGCACCCTCCTGTCTATTCTCCATGAAAAGCCGCAAGGGAAATTTCAGAATGCCGATCCAGTCCTGTAACTTGCTGTCTGTTTCCTCCTACCCGTAAAGCACTTTGATGGCTTCTCATTTTGAGAGCGATAGGAAAATCCTGAGGAGGACCTAAAGGCCTTGCACTGATGCTGCCCGTCGTTCTCCTCCCACCTGACTGGACTCCTCTGCAGCCACTCAGCCTCAGTGTCTTTTCCCTGCACTTTCCACTCAACGTTTCTCTTTTCAGGAACATGCTCATGCTGACCAGGCTTCCCCTGCCCGCTTAGACCCCAGCTCAGCTCCTTCCTGGCCGTCCTCACGTGCCATCTTCCCTCTGCCCACCCTCGCATTTCCAGTGCACTCACGTTGCTCCTCCCCCAAACTGGAGCTTATTGCTGCATGTCAACATAACATAGAACCTTCTCAGACCATTGATATTTAAGCCAACTGAGGACAAAGACCTGATGTTTTTATTTATAATTATGTCCCCAAATCCAGTATTCGTCATGGTATATTTGATATGAAAAACAATAAAATAAATCAATGAGTCATGTAAACAGTTCTTTGGTGATTATGTATATTTCTGTAATATATATACATAGGTATAGCCAAAGTATATTTATTTATTCATTCAACAAATATTTATTGCATATCTGTTGTATGTCCAACTCTATTTTAGGTTGTAGGGGTATAGCAATAGAAGACATTCTTTGACAATGAATCTCTTATTATAGAAGATGACCTGGTTATCAAAAATAAAACTACATGTGACTTGGAAAATGTAGTGCTGGGAAGAAGCAAACAGAATGTAAGCTCAGTATAAGATGTCAAAAAGGGAGTAAAAGAAGTCTGCAGTGAGAAGTTGACCTGTAAATAAATTTCATGGGGCTGGAGCGGACTGTCTCAGGAGAAGTGGGCTTTCATCTCATGAAATCTCCGAGGGGCCTCTGAGAGGAGGCCTCTGAGTCTGCCGGGGAGGGGCCTCCTTTCCTCACCTTCGCTATCGTTAGCTGGTCTTTGCCCAAGACTGGACAATGTCGGGTTCTCTCTTACTCAAAGCACCTGCGGAGAGGCTCATTACAATGGACATTCAATAAATTATGACAGTAACAACCATACTTCCCTGGTCAGAAAGCATTACCCTAACTTCCATGATGAGAACTGAAGAGTAGAGTTTGCCAAAATATGTATGCTGTTTTGTCAGCTCATTCTCACTCTTAAAATTTGAATTTCAAATTTCAGTCCATGAATCTTCAGAACTAGTCTTTTGCTTAGATTTTTCCTTCTGTAAATTTGACCCAAATAAGAGGTGATTTGTAAACAAATGCTGCCCCCCTCAAATATGTAAGACCTTTCTGTGTTTTTCTATGAATGGAAAGGAGAAGAAAGGTATATAATATTTAGGTTATAAGCAAAATAATTTTCTACATGAGCAAGGATGGGTTTACCTCTTTCACCTCAAGATATCCTTAGCAGAAAATGTTCTCATTTGCTATGTTTCTTAGAAAGAGCTAAACCCATTAGATTGGTATCAATCCACTTATTCCCTAGATGCTTTCAAATGAAAGATTTGGTCAGTGTAGAAATCAGAAAGGGTTACTATTAAATGTGAGGATTTAAAAAATTTAAAATAAAAATAAACTGAACTATGCATTTCTTATTTTCTAGTTTTGCAAATTGTTTTAGTCCCTGGATGTTCTGATAAACAAATTATTGTGTCTGTATATACAATTATAAAGTATGATTTTAAAAGTATGGGTGTCATCATGAGCTGAAGAGATCAGACAGACATTTTGTGTGGGACTTGTGCTTGATTAAATCTATGATCTTATGCTATTGAACTTTTAGGGATCCTCATTTGTGATCTATAAACAAAAGACTGGTGAATTTCAGATGTTGCTGTCTAAAATGCTGCAATTCTTCTACTTTTGACACATCAGCCCAGATGATGTAGCTACCATTTTATCTGCCATTTGGCAATTTTCTATTCTGGAATTTAAGTGACCTGGGTCATATATAAGTGGCAGCCACTTCAAGAATCAAGTATGGGGGCTGGGTATATAGCTCAGTGGAATACGCACCTGCCTAGCAAGCGCAGGGTCCTGAGTTCAATCCCCAGTGCCGCCAAAGAAGAATCAAGTATGTCCACAGGCATAGGAGCTTTCAATAGTGTATTTACATGATACACCTTCTAACACTCTGATAAAACGTGGAACCCAAATCAGCATATGCTTGGGGTCTATTACCAAGGCCTCCACAATCAGAAGAGAGGTGTAAGGTTAGAGCGAAGGCACTTAAATTACCTTTCAAATTAATGCCATGATTAATTTCTGAAGGCCACTCATGCATAGTGAAGAAAAAATTGTGTAACTGGGATTAGCATTCAGCACTTTCTTGGGAAACCCTGTTTTGCATTGTTCATTTACTTCATCTGTTGGGCCAAAGTGAGACTTTTAGTTGAGTGTAACATCCTGTGATGGAGTCATAAACCCTTGTCAACCTCTGTGGTTTTACTGGTTAAGAGCTTTATTGGCAATGTGCCGATAACGGCCTTTGCCTTTCTGAGGCTTTGCAAACTCAAGAAGTCCCATTCCACTAAGCCAAACTGAAGACTCTCTGGAATGTACATGTGTGGAAAATGCTACCCAGTCACAAGCGCAGTGAGGAGGAGTTGATTAGTAGTGGAGTGGCGGCTATTAACACCAACCGGAGGCACACTGATGATTACTGTTTGTGAGCTTCAGTTTCTACTGGTTGGCAACTATAACTGGGAAATGTGTCATCTGGAGCTAAGCAGAACTGAACTTAGAAACATAAACTCAGTAATATAATTAATTCATTGCTAGTAGTTGATGAAGTATGAATTATACTTTTGCATTTAAGTCTTAAAATCCTTAGAGAAAATGTTTAGTTTAGAAGTTTGGTGTTCAAGTCAGAGGCATGATGATCATTCCTTAATCTACGTTCCCTAATATGACATCCATGGTAAGAAATTGTTAAAGAGCCATACTGGTATAGTAGATTGTAACGTACCTCACAAAACAAGTTGTAAGTGTAGGATCTAGGCAATAAATATCTTACTACAGAACTCATCACTGCACTAACTGTTCATCCCTTTTCTCTTTATTTCAGTAACATACACAGCTACATCAGTGAATACATTTGGTTACATGTATTTACTGATTTCCCACACTCAGTCTGCTAATATTTAAGGGATATCTATTGTGTCTCTGTCTGTCCACTTTGTGTTGTGATAACACAATGCCACAAACTGGGTGAGTTATGAAGAGAATTTTATTTTGGCTCACAGTTCTAATTTGAGGTTGAGGATCTTGTCTGGTGATAAGTTTCTTGTTGGCAGAATCCTCGGGTGGTGAAGGGCCTTGCATGGTGAGAGATAAGGCGGGCAAAGACAGACTGCCTTTTATAGCAGACCATTCTTGAGGTAGCCCATTAACTCACCAAGTCATGGGAATGGATTTAATCCACTGATGAGAGCTGGGCCTTATTCACCTCTCAAAGGTGCTGTCTGCTCTCATTCTCCTGATGAGAGTTGAATTTCTACACTGGTGTTGTAGCGGACAAACTACGTGAAACGAAAGCAGCTTGTCCTACATACTGCTTTGCACACGGAAAAGAAAGATTAGCATTGCAGATTGGCCATAAAAACTTTCTTGCTGAAAAAGTTTTTTTAAATGAAAACTATGTGACAATTGATAGTTTTCTTTTTTCGGATTATCAGGAAACTGATGCCAATTTTTCCTTTGCAGAAACAAACATTTTACATATTCCAGGTGTCTTTTGTTTTCTTTATCTGATTTCTGGTTTTTCTCACTTTAACTTCAGTTATTTCATTATATATAATATTACGATGTGTAGAAGTTTTTGAAGGCTGGGAAAATATGAATTGTCAGCAAAATGTCTCTGAATCCTACCTAATACAGTATGTTTCCTATTAAGAGACTGATGATTTTGAACAATTTCTGTCGGATCCAAGAGCCAATTGTACTAAGGCCAGCAAATGTCCTCCTTTCTCACCCTTGGAACCTGTTGAATAACTCACACGGGCTGTGACTTTAGATATCAAACATGAAATGTTCTCTTGAATCACTTTCTAGGTACATATTTTTGCAGTTTTTGAAATGTCAGTCGAGTCCTGTTAAATACATAAGACTTCATGAAAACCTTTTATGTCATTTTTGTTACATTGAATTTGGCTGCCTGAAAATTAGTTTTACTGTGAAAGAGGAAAATACTTTAATTTTTAAAGTTTTAATATTTTCTTGAAGATCATGATAACACTTGTTTTTATTAGAGGTTTCCATTAAATAAATACTTTTGGAAGATTTTACTGCATATGTGTTTCCCCGTCAATCTAAAACGCAGCAGAAAATGTTCCGTGTACAGTGCCTAGAGGGGGGGCCACACAGCTGTCATTACAATCATTCCGTCTTCACGGTTTACAAGTCACTTCAATTATTGTACAAAAAAACTAAAGGAATAAAAGCAGAGATGAGCAAATATATGGGCAAATGAATGTAATCCCACGATTCTATCCTTCTAAAAAAATACTACTTGCGTTTTTGTCCCAAAACCATGAATAGCTTCATTTCTCGTTAATGGACTAATTTATATAGTTCCTAGTATCTTCAGTGATGGCACTTTTTATCCAGGACCAAATGCGAAGCGTTTACTGAGTCAATTACCTGAGTTATGGAGAGGATGGTGGTGCTTCATCGTGCTCCATTGTTCTCAGTAACAAAGGAGAAAACACATTAAAAACGAGCGTTGACGCGTTGTTGTGAGACTCAGTCAATGCGCTCTCCCAGAGTTGAAATTAAAAGGCAATTAGGAGAAAATTGTTTTCCCTGGTCATCAGTCACAACGTGAAAGGCCTTTTTCACAATGATTAATTAAAAGCCAAAAAGAGAGAGTGAGAGGGAGTGAACTTTAATAAAGCAGCTGGCTGGCTCCTGGTACCATCTTGAGTTAATAGACGGTGGTTCGCCCTGACTGAGTGTTATTGCTCCAGTCCATAATTTCATCTTGAAAATGGGCGAGGGAGTGAATCTTCCTCTTCGTAATTGAGTATTGATTTGAAAATAAATGGCAGTGAAACTCCCACTGAACTGTCAGGATATATTCTGGACAGCACTGACAATAAATGATTTCTGGTTCTTGTGAAAGTTATGGATCAGCTTGATACTTAAACACATAGAGGACCAGGGCAATCTGTCTTCCATTTTATCAAGTCTCTGAGGGTCAATAGTGACACAACATGGGATATGGCATTCATGTCCCTGAAGCCCGGCTCAGACTCCATTATGAACCTCCTTTGTAAAATGTTTCCTTGAATTCGGAAAGCAATTTTAAAACAGCAGGTTCAGACATTTGCCTCCTCTCCCAAATAATAGCTTCCTTCTAAATACTGCACTTACAGAATATGTTTCAATGCATTTTCAATGGAAGGGAGTTAAAATGTCATTATAAATGTTTCAACGGGCTTGATAGATTTCCTTTACAAGTGGTAAGTAGCAAAAATTGGGTGTGATCTAAGCAGGCACAAAAATTACAAAGGACACTTTTCAACCCGTAGTTTAGTCTCATTCAAAGTGTTTATGGATTGCCCAACCTCATCAATGGGAGCCTGTAGTCTATTTTGTTCTGGGGAACAAAATATCGAAGGAGATTTAGAGGGATATAATGAGATTCTAAAACAAGAATGTTCTTTTACAAAACCCTATTTGATTGGTAAACCCCTGGGAAAATGCATCAGTGCTCATTATACATTTAAGAAGCTGTTATCTTTGTTCTGCATGATAGTTAAGGCTTATAAAATCAAAACATACATTTTTCATTCATGTATGCAAGGTTCTTGAATTGATATTTACCATTTTCACATTAGTGGTGACATAGGAACTCTGTTTAATGCATTTTCTGATTTTTTTCACAGTGGCAGTTTTAAAAATGTGGAGCCATTCCTTATGTCTTTGATTTCCTTTTTGGTTTTTTCTGGAGGGCAGCTGTATTTTGGAACTCCTACAGAAAAGGTGGCAACTCATAGAACCACAGTGCTCTGGGGCTCTTTATGTAAATTACATGGTTTCTTCTATCAACCCTATCTATAGAGTTCATCAGACACTAATCATGTCTGGTGAGTGTCAACTGAAGCATTCAAATGGGATTTTGCGTATGGTATTGCATGAGTGTGAGCAAGCTGCCCATCACTGTTGGAGAACTCTCTTGTAGTCTCCCTGTTTTCACACTCTCGCTCAGTGCCACCCAGCAGAAATGAAGTACCAGCTGGCCCTCCACAAGTGCATCACTTTCAGATGTTCTTTCTGTACAAAGCCAGATTCCTTGAGAAAGTGATTCTTCATTAGTATCAAAAGTTACTAATGATTTAAAAATAACTTTACTACTACATGCGATACATGGAGTGTGAATGAATCATTGCATCAAAATTTATAAGCAATTTATACACCAAATATATATCTGCAAAGGTACATTTAATCCATCAATTAAAAATCACATTTTTATTGTGAAAATGCAGCTAAATATGTATAAAACTGTTGTGAGGAATGAACACCAGAAAAATTATTGCATGGATTATCAGCTTTTTGCATTTTTTAAAGTACAGTATAGGCTACATTTTTTAGATTGTACTATATACAATTTAGAAGTACTTCTAAAAATTACTCATATAGGACACCCCTTTGGCATATTTATGAGAGCACATGCTTAAATATAGTGTGGTTTTCGATGAAGATTAACGAGGAGCTGTTTTTGTATTTTAAATTACAAGGGTAGTTGATGTCAAGCAGATGTAACTACAACTATCCAATGAACATTGCTGAATGCTTATGATGTGCATTGAAACCTGGTAGGCTCTTAACTTTCATTTCATCTTCAGAAAACACCATAAAATGAATATTATTATTATCTCTGCTGTATTCAAGAGAAAACTGATAAGACACACAACTAATATTCAGTACATAAGAGATTTGAACCCCTAATTAAAGTGGAATGCTGGATGGCATTCTATGCTGCAAATAGAACTTGTGTGACTCTGCCTTCTATGGTGGGGCTAATATTTTTAGTTATTCCCTCCTGAAGTTCAGCTCAGATGAGAATAGCAGTGGGTGCATTCAGATGACATATCCCGCAGCTACTGTCCTATTGTGAGGGGTCAGAATTTCTTAGGTTGCAACTTGGGAACAATAGCTTGGGAACATTAACCTGTGACAGGTTACATCAGCTTCTCTATCTTGTGGATTATTTCACTGATTATTTGCTCACTGTAAAGACTAATTGAGGTGGAAAATTCTCACATAAATAATAAAGTACCTATTACTCTACCCCTAATACAATGACTCAGCAACTATTTAAGTTTTGGCAGGAGAGCATTAACATTTTATAAACATTTAACTAAGGAAATTGCAAGCATAGTCAACCTTTGATTAATTGAAATGGTTTCCCTTAGGAATAAAATAACAGAAACACAGTATAAAAGGAGGTAAAAGGTGAAATGCATACCAAAGTTAGGGATCTCTACAAACCTACAAATTGGAATAACACAATATCACAGGAGCTAAGACATGTAGTTATGTGTTTAAGTAGCTTATTATTGCACTTTTTCTTTTAAGTTGAGCTGAGGTTTTCATTTTTTGAATGCTGGAGTGAAGTCTATGAAACATCACTCGGCAACGTCAGCTGTCTGTTCTATGTCCTAACGAGTCCGGCACACATTCTGTGGCTCTGGCAGTGACTGCGTCTCTGCACAGCAATCCGGACTGACTGGTGGTGGCAGCTGGACATTGGTGGAGAGGATTCTGAGGTCACCTCTTCCCGCAGTAGGAAACCGTGCCGTGTGAGATGAATGGTGTCTGCAGTGGGCTTCGGAGGGAATACACTGCGGTGCGCTCACCTTGTGTAATGTTTCGGGCCTTGGCTGTGGATGGGGCACACCCAAAGAGGGGCCCAAGTGTGCCCTTTTATCTTCTAGTTACATTAATTCATGCTGTATGTCCTCCATACTTCAACTCAGGTGCATTTGAATGAATCGTTAAGCTATTCAGTTAAAGATTTGCTCCCTTCTCTTCAAATTCCTAGCTCGCTGTTACAAACCTCCTCAGATATATTAGAGAGAAACTGTGAATCTATGAATACTTAGTTAAAATATTTCAAATATTTCAATTTAAGAATTCTCAGTTTCAGGTATGGAGATCTTCACAGTCAGGTCCCATGTTTTAATTTATAATTTCTTCAACTTATTGTTCCTCTTTTTCCCCCATTCTGTTAGTTTTTAAGTCTACAACATGCAGAGAAAACAAACAAAGAACTGAAAGAAAAAGCCAACCAACCAGCCAGTCAAGTTATCTGTTGGCATACTCAGAAAAGGATGTGTTTCTGAAGAACAACGAGTGGTCCAGTGACAAAATCATGTCTTTCTCCCCTTATCTACAGTTCCACAGGTGTAAAGTCAAGAGGGTCATTCCAGTTGTCAGGTGATAGACTATAGTATCTATTGGGTTTTGTAAAACTTCAAACAGTAAATGATTTCTAATATGACGTTACCTTTCTAGCTATTTTTTAAGTGTGTACTTCATTCCAGAGATTTTATGACTATAAATCTGAAAAGTGGCCTATCTGCTCAAGGATAACCAATAATCAAGTAAATTTATTAGTAACAGTTCCCAAACTCTCAAACTCAGGCCATACCTGCTTAGTCCTAACTCAGACCATACCTTTGTTAAACTCAACACTTACTGTTTAGTATACTCTAAAGAAAAGCATACTTTCCTGGAATCTTTTATAGGTTTAAAAAGCATTTGTATTACTTAATCATCAGAATGAACTAATCCTTTTTTTAGAAAGAGAATTAACAAAACAATAGAAATGGTACAGAATTTTTAGAGAACATACTTATAAATGAAATAAATCAGAATCGCATGTATAAACATTGTTTTGTCTCCCTAGTGTAAGAACTGAAAGAGTAAATAAGACCCAAAAGGTACAATAGAGAGACTTCCGGGAAGATGGCGACCAGGCGAGCGGCAGAGGGAAACTCTCCCAGAGACCGATCCTTTGCCCGCGGGTGCCGGGTCCGCGGATGCGAAATTCCAACTGAATGTGTTGTGCTCCACTGCCTGAGCATTAATGGGTCGGCTGGATAAGCTGCGGGGAGAAGTGGGCGGGCCCTGAGAGCTGGGCGCCCAAGGCGATTGGCGCTGCGCTTGGGCCGCGGCTCGGCTGAGTCTGCGTAAAACCGAGTGCGATTGCGGCGGGACGGACCCTCCCAGCACCTGAACTAGAACGACTTGCAGGCGGCTGAAGCCAGGAATTTTTGGAGGCAGTGGAGCAGAGCAAACTCGGAGAACGCGCTCCTCGGGCAGACTGAGCCAATCTGGGCAGTGGTCCGGGATTCTGCTCATAGCCCCGCCCCTGCAGCCGGCGCCATCCTCGGCCGGAGAGCGGGAACTGCAGCAGCTGCGGTCGGCGGCTCCTGCAAGAACGCTGAGGAGGCAGAGAAGCGCCAGGGAGCGCGGGGATCTCCTGCCGGCACGGATCTCGGAACGGGAGAGCTGAGTGAACACCGCAGCAGGATTTCTGAGTCAGGAAGAAGCTCAACCCAGGGAGATATATCTGAGCGGCATTCCTGCCTGCACGATCCCAGGGTGAGTTGATTGGGCGCCCTGACCGGTTTTTTTTTTGAGTCAGAAAGAAGCTCCGCCCAGCGAGGGACATCCGAGCAAGACTACTGACTGCACGGTCCCCGGGACGGAAGAGCTGGCTGGGCGACCTGATGGGATTTTTGAGTGGGGGAGGAGCTCCACCCAGGGAGGGACACCTGAGCAGCCCCCTGCCTGCAAGGTCCCTGGGGCGGCGAGCTGTTTATGCGCCCCAGCCAAGTCTTGGGGTAGGGAGTAGAAGCAGAAATCTCAGCAGACAGCTTAAGGGACATTCTCCCAAAGAGGAGTCATTGGAGCAGCCTCTGCTGCAGACCTTTGCCTGCTGAACTGCCTGGGGAATTTATAGCTCCACATTTTGAATCTGATACCCAAAAATGGGAAAAAAGAGGAGCAAAATGCAGTCTCAAAACTCAACCCCACCCAGAACAAGTTCTGAATGTGAGGATACAGGGGAACCAGGAAGCCACATACCTGCAAGTTATGAAACGATTGCATCCGAAATGAAACAACTCCAACAGGCCATAAAAGAGCTTAAAGGAGAAATAAGCCACATACCAGCAATGATCTCTCAGACATAAAAAAGGAACTGAAAACAATAATGGAAGAAATGTTCCGTACACACAGAGAAGAAATAGATAAAAGACTAGAGGAAAATAGGAAACAAATGGAAACATTACAAGAGCAATTTAGGACTGAATTACCAAGAATGAAACAGGTCCAAAGAGAATGCCAGGATTTGAAAACTTACACTGAAAGCTTGCAAAACCGCTTAAATGAAACCGAAGATAGAATTTCAGAACTTGAAGACAGCATGGCAGCTTATGAGCGTGCAAGGAAGGATCTCATAATATCATGAAAGGCACAAGAAAAGTCAATCCAACAGCTCAAAGATGAGGTAAAAATGTTTGTGTTTCTTTTTTTTTTTTTTTTTTTTTTGGCAGTACTGGGGATCGAACTCAGGACCCTGCGCTTGCTAGGCAAGCGCTTATTCCACTGAGCTATATCCCCAGCCCCCGATGAGGTAAAAATGTAACAATATTCGAGTAATAGGAGTGAGTGCAACAGCAGGAGACCACACAAACGATATAAAAAGAATAGTTGCTGAAATAATAGCAGAAAACTTCCCAAACAAGGTAAAAGATACTGAAGTTCAGTTAATCAAGGCATATAGAACCCCAACGATCCATAACCCAAAGAAAAACACACACAGGCATATAATAGTCAAGATCCCAGATATCCACCAAAGAACACAATATTAAAAGCTGCTAGAGAAATGAAACAGATCACCTATAAAGGAAAGCCCATCAGAATCACAGCAGACTTCTCAGCGGAAACCATGAAATCAAGAAGAGCTTGGAGCGAGGTATTACAGATTCTGAGACAAAACAACTTCCAACCCAGACTGATGTATCCTGAAAAATTATCCCTCAAATTCAATGGAGAAATAAAATATTTCCACGACAAAGAACAACTGAAGAACTTCATGAGTGCCAAACCAGCATTGGAAAAAGCACTAAAAGATATACTAGACAGAGAAAAAAGAGACCACAATTGCAAGAACAACAATGGAAATAACTCCCTAAACAGAACAAGCAAGTAAACAGTCAGCAAAAGAAGGAAAACAACAAGTAAATAACATGACTAGAATAAGCCAACATATAGCCATGATAAGCATTAATGTAAATGGCCTCAATTCAAAAGTCAAAAGGAAAAGATTGGAAGAGTGGATTAAGGAACACAATCCAACGGTATACTGTCTACAGGAAACATATTTTACTCAAAAGGAAATCCAGATTGAAAGTTAAAGGTTGGAAAACAATTCTCCATGCAACAGGTCCCCAGAAAAAAGCAGGGGTAGCTATTATGTTTGCAAACAATGTAAACTTCAAACCAAAAACAATCAAAAGAGATAAAGAAGGGCATTACATACTAGTTAGGGGAAAGCTACAAGAGGAAGAGGTAACAATCCTAAATATTTATGCACCAAACAATGGAGCACCTAACTTTACAAGTCAAATCTTGACAGAAGTAAAAAATCAAATAACTAATAACACTATTGTAATAGGGGACCCAAACACCCCTCTGACGCAAAGAGACAGGTCAACTGGACAGAAACTCAGCAAAGAAATAACAGACCTGAACCAAAAGTGTGAACAAATGGACTTAGTAGATGTATACAGAGTGTTCCACCCCACAACATCAGAATACACATTTTTCTCAGCTGCACATGGGTCTTTCTCCAAAATAGACCACATTCTAGCCCATAGAGCA
>PVLD010024241.1:0-25831 GCA_004027595.1 Dinomys branickii
CGGGGGGGCGGGAGGAATCGAGCCGTCCGTATTCTCGGGGCGCCTTTACCCAGCAAAACCCTCTGTCCTCTTCCGGCGGCGCTTGGGACCCCCCGCGCGGCCCGCCCGACACGCGCGAAACGTGGGATTGCCGGGCGTCTCCGCCGCTAACAAGCCGATCTCTGTCGGGAGTCGTTGGGGGGCTGCGCCGGCTCGGGGGAGCGGGAGGGATCGAGGGGTCCGCGCTCTCAGGGCGCTAGGACCCAGCAAATTCCTCTCTCCTCTTCCGGCGGCTTTTGGGGCCCTCCGCGCGGTTCGCCTGACACGCGCGAAACGTGGGACCGCCGGGCGTCTCCGCCGCTAGCAAGCCGATCTCTGTCGGGAGTCGTTGGGGCGGTAGGCACTCTTGTGTGTCATGGTGCAGGCGGTGGTGACTGGGCAGGGTGGGAGCTAGGTCACAAGCCGCCTCAAGGTTCTCACCTGGACCAAGCTTGCATTCCTGTTATGTAGGCCCAGGAGGGGGATGACTTATTTTGGGTACCATGGTAGGTGATACTGGTGCAGAACTAAAGTCATACAGGGCTGCATCTAAGTCCACAGGGGAACAGGTTGGTTTCTGGGTCCATGGCTGGAGTCTCAGTGATGTGCCTGTGACCTGGGTGTGCTCTGCCTTGTCGAAACAGCCCCTCATGGCTTGTGCTCCCCTGGGGTTTTATAAGCACCTCCCTGGTTCCCAAAACTGTGGAGAAACTTTTGCTGGTAGCTGCCAAATTATTGCTGTATGGACGGTAAGAGCTGGGGCCGCTCTATTCCACCATCTTGTTGGCCAGTTTTGAGCAGAATTTTGAAGGAGAAAGAGGAACTTTCCCACAGACAGCTGGTGAAGCCTCTGCAGAGTCGCAAACATATGCACCAAGCCAGAGTCCATGCCCATCACATGTTCATTGCATGAACTTTGCACTAATCTGTCCTCAAAATGATATTTAATTAAAGGAGTACTCTGTTTCATAATTTAAACCCCTGGAGAGAAACTCCCTCCAAGTCACTTAGTTTTTCTATAGAATTCCTTCTTTTGCTTAACTTTTTTCTACCAGTATTCATTTGCTCACCTTTTAGGGCTAGCTGGAAGAAAAAAGAGAGGTCAGCAAGGATGCTGTGGAACATGCATCGCAGTGACCCGCAGAGTTGTTCCGATTACCTAGCCAGGCATCTTATGTTCTCTAAGTCAAATCAGAGAAATGCAAGGCAATGTGTGTCTACACTGCCAGTAGGGGTGAATTCTAATCCAAGTTACATCACGTATATTAGGGGGGAAAGTTTTTTACCCAGTTCTAGCCAGGATACCTAATTGTCTTCAGTCAGCACTACCTGCTGAAGCCCATAATGTGTCATGTTGATTATCACACTTCAGAAATTGTTGCAATTGCATCCAATCCTTCTGTTTCTCCTTCCCAGGACAGAAATTATATTGGCAGCAGAGAAGGAAGCAGCGAGGCGGCAGAGAGGCGGCTTGGAGTGCTGTCTCTGGAGACAGAGTACAAGGTGTCAAAGGGTTACTAAAATGTGGATGAAGCCTATGTCCTCTGGATAGTGGATTCTACCATTGAGTTACTTTATGGTCAGCCCATTAGGGTTGTGATTTGGTCACTTCACCAAATACCTCAGGAAAAGCCAGAAGTGATCTGAGCCTTATAGATCTTGAGTTGTCCCAAGTTCCAGGCACATGTGAACTCAGTGGCCGGCACTGGGGCAGACCAAGGGGTTTGTCCAAAACTGACCCAATTTTCTCCATTCTGCCATGGTGGGGCCTTCTCCCTGCACAACCTGTTACTCCTAACAAGGACCCTGGAGGAGATCCCGCAGGCTCCCGCTTCTTGTACACGCAGTGGGTTGAGCCTTCCACCTTCAGCCTTCCGGGCTCTTTCCTGCCCGTTATCAGCATTGTGTCAATTGTTCTTAATTTGTCATGCAGCTTCCTGCATTCACCTCAGCAGCAGATCTTTGGCCTGCAGCTTTATTCGTTTATAGTTCCCTCTGCAGAGAAGAAGCCAGCTGGATCTGTTAAAAGTGAATATCTGATGTTGGTGCTTTATTGCTTACAAACTTCTACACAGCTTCTCCTTTGCTTCCCAGGATGAAGCACCAGCTCTGCAGTGCAGCGTGGGTTAGAAATTTCAGGACTTGGCCCTGTCTTTCCTTCAGTCCCGCATATCCCTTCTCATACTACCCTGCCCTTCCCTTTCCCACCTCTGTTACTCTCGAGTTCCTGCTCTGGGCTGTAACCTCGCTGGTATTGTATGTGAGCATTTTCCAAACTTTTCTAATGATGCATATCACCTGTGATCCTTGCTAAAAATACAAGTCCTGGTCCTTGTCCCAGACTTATTGAATCATAATCTTCAGGGACTAATCTGGGAAACTGTATATTTTCTTTTAAAAAAAAGGACTGTGGATGTGACTAATTGTTTGAGAAATTTGGGAAAACACTGCTTTACCTAAACTTTCATTTTAAAATGTAATGAAATAAGAATTGTTATTTGTCTCATTTTTAGACAGAAGAAAAATGAAATTAAGGCAGGAGACTTATGGTTCAAAGACACATGGACATCACCATGATGATTCAAACCAACCCCAACCTTACACCAGTAGCCTGGCCTACTTTTCTTACTTACAAGCCAAATTTATGCCCTGTGTTTATTCTCCATTATCTGTGCCTTTTCTGCTTTTTAACATTATTTCCCCATCTGTGCTTTGGAATTACTATCCACTTTACTAATTCAGTGCAGACTACGGATTTGCTCACCTCATCAGTCTGGATTGCTTGCCTTCCCGTGAACCATGCTGCTAAGAGGGACATCAAGATCTCCATGCTGATCTGTCTCCCTACTGGACTAAGGAGGCCAAGTTCCAGTCTGCCTGAGCCCTCACTTCGGCAGAGTGCCTGACACATTAGGTGTGTGAGAAATACTTGCCAAGTGAGTTAAACTGCAGTGTCACTTGGAAAGTCCCTGAGTGTAGATGCTGGGGAGAGATTGATCTGGCTTAGAACCAGGCCACGCCCCCAATGAACTCAGCTGTTATCATTCTAGGGACATTTTGGGGCAGAATAAGAGCCCAGCCCATTCTTTCTCCAGTTCAAGGGTATCAGACATGCTATAGGAGTCCCAGTGCAGACCAGATGATGAGAAATGATAGGAGGCTTCCAGGAGGGGGACTTCCTCAAAGGAAGGAGGAGTCCGAGTGGGTGAGGTGGCCTCATGCCAGACTTCAGAATGTCCAGCATATCCTTCCCCAAGTTCCCATTGCTGTGGACACCCTTTGTGTGGGTTACAGTGGAGAAAAGTAAAATATGCACAGAATTGCTGTTTCCATGTGGCCTTTCAGTAGCAGACTTGTCTCTGCAGTGGGGTCACCCAGGATTTGGAGGCAGATTTATGTATGATGGGTGCTGACCTGCAGAAAAAAGTGTCAGGCCCTGATCTCTGGTGGGCTAGGGCTTACATGGAGTGTGCAAACAGAAAGCACAGAAGCAGAGCACTTGCCGTCTTTGATTGGCTCTTACAATATGCATCACAGTTGCCAGCCGGTTCTAGGAAACAGAAGTACCAGGAACTGTGAGCAGAACCGGTACCTGCGCAACTGACAGAAACGTGAGTGTACTGGCTCGGGGGGTGGCATTTTCTGCTAAAACTGGACTTAGAACAGGAGGCCTGGCTGGACCCCAGTCCTGTGGACTAGAGGCTCTGTGTGCACCAGAACTTGGGCCCACAGTGTTGCCTGACTTCCCCTCAGTCAGGGGCAGGGCAGAGCCTGGGCCCCGGAGTAGGGAGACTTGAGTGCTTTGAGGACAGGTGACACTGCTGTCCTGTAGTGGGGGAGGCAGTGCCATGAGGAAAGCCAGGCCCGCAGGCGGGACCGCTCAGGGGCCAGCAGCTGCCGGTGCTTTCTCGAGCCCTGCGCCTGTTAGTGAAGGCAACGTACCAGAGCAGGTCTGCTGGTGGGGGCAAGCAACGTGTTGATCATGGCCACAGTCACTGTGGGCAAGAGAGCTTCGGGGAAGCTAGATGTTTCTCTGAACTCGACCTGGTGGGGTTTGCTATCATCGTCTATTACCAAAGGAGTGCTTAGGTCATGGAGTTGGTGAAGATTGGAAATCAAGGTTAATGTAATCTAGTAATAAAAGGGATAAATTTGGGTAATATAATCCAATTATAAAGAGCTTTAGAAACACGCAGCTCTTTCTCAAGCAGGCTACAGAAATTTAATGGGGACACAAAGAAGGAGACCCCAGGGGCTGCAAAGCAGAAACATATTTGGACACAAATTTGGAAAAACTTGCTCATCAGTCCACATTTGTAGAACATGATTATGTTTATTACGGGGACTTGGTACGTGAAAACGGTATGGATTAATGCTTTTTGCTTCCCTGCCCCTCCTGTCCTCCCCCGCTCCTTCCACTTCTTGGTCCCCTTCCGATTTGCAAAAGCTCTCCTTTCATTTTTCTTTGGTTCTTTTGGCCCACCCGCCTTCCTCCTCCCCCGCCCCCTCCACTTCTTGACCCTCTCCCCCTTTGGGAAAGCTCTGGCTCCTGACTTCCTGTCATGTCTTCTACTCTGTGTTTTACTTGTACTCTGGTTTTCTCATATAAGAGACACCATGTGATATTTAAGCTTGTGGGTCAGATTTATTTCACTTAACGTTATGGTCTCAAGGTGCATCTGTTTTCCCACAAGCGACTGAAGTTTAGCTTTCTTCCTGGCAAGGTAGCGCCCCGTTGTGTACAGATACCACGTTTGCTTTATCTGCTCATCTGTGACAGAGCTGTTACGTGTTGTACTGCTGTACTCATGGGTGTGTGTGGATCCCTGCAACATGATGTCTTTAACTCCTTTGGGAAGATGCCTAAAAAGGGAATTGTGGGGTCAAATGGAATTTCAGTTTTTAATTTTTTGAAGAATTAGTGGAAAAAATGGATACAAGCTTTGTTTGAAGCAGTAGATTTACTTACAACAAAGCTGTCTTTGGAGACATGTTTAACTTCACACAAATCTGTCTGTACCCAGGGCAGAGACACGCACATGGGCAAAAGAAGTGAGCATACACATGGGACAGGAAGAGAAGATGCTTTCTTGGAGAAGACAGCGCAAGGCCCCATGTGGAAAGTGACTCTGAGGATGGCTACGAGGGAGAAGCTACTTTTGTGAGGTGAGTGAAGGATGTGGGTTAAAAACAGGAGCATGAGAAGGACACTGGCCATGACGGTGAGTGTCCACACAGGCCGCTCCGAGACATGGCCAAGCTTCAGCCCTGGCCCTTGAGGCTCTTCCTCAGGATGCGCAGCCGGGACAGGACCACGTCCCAGTCGGCATAGGCACCTTCCAGGTGGCGGGTGATCTCTGTGCCCGCCTCGTAGCTGCGCCGGCCATGCAGCAAGCGCCAGTTGTCAAAGGTGATCACGTCGCCTAGATGAAAGAGCGCATTTCAGTACGGGTCAGTTGTGGGGAAGCGATTTACAGAGCTAGAAAATGTAGTGTGCGGAGTGCTCAGACTCCCAGCTGCTCAGAAGCTGCACTTTTTTCTTTCTGTAAAGCTGCACACTTACTGGGTCACAGCTGCTGGCTTCATGCAACCTGCTTGGGCCTGTGACCGCGAGCTGGGCCTTGGTGAGGCTTCCGGTGACACGAGGAGGCTGCTCAGGTTCTCCCTGTGTAAAACCTTGCTGTTGTTCCTATTGATGGTTACTGATCTCCCCACTGGGAATGTTTCTTTTAAGTTTAACAGCTTCAGGGCTGGGGATATAGCTCAGTGGAATAAGCGCTTGCCTAGCAAGCGCAGGGTCCTGAGTTCGATCCCCAGTACCGCAAAAAAAAAAAAAAAAAAAAAAAAGTTTAACAGCTTCAAATGCCGCTAGGGATAGTGACATTCCTGCTTGTCTTGTATTTTATGTGCATTATTTTAAGACCCATAACCACACAGAGTATTAGCTCATCTTTTCATACATGAGGAAAAGGAGTCAACTAGTTGAGCAATTTCCCCAAAGCTATGCTGGCCCTGAAGGATGGAACACAGATTCCAACTACTGGTTTTTTTTTTTTGGTGTTTTTTTTCCTATGTTGTTCCCATCTCACATGTTGCCACTCTTATGCTCAGTCCATTATGTCTAACAGGAAATGGATTTATGGGAATTTCTAGTACAAACTTATGTGGAAGATCAGTTAAGAACAATTTTAACTGGGCATGGTGGCGCACACTTGGGAGGCTGAGGCAAGAGAATTGTGTGAGTTTGAGGCCAGCCTGAACTGTATAGCAAAGCTTTAAGATAAAATTCCCCCCAAACCCAAAACAAAACAATTTTAGCTGGGCTGTAGTCCCAAGTACTTGGAAGGCTGAGACAGGAGGACTGCTTGAATCCAAGAGCTCAAGACCACCTGGGCAATGTGGCAAGACACTTTGTTAAAGAAGGAAGACAGACAGAAAGAAAGAAAAGTAGAAAAAGGGAAAGAAATAGAAGCAATTACAAGTAAGAAGAACCATCCATTTGGCCAAATCAACAGCAGAAATATTGCCTTGTATTACAGAAAACAAAACCTTGAAGTTTAAGAAATATAGTGCAGAGCATGGTTACCGTAGTTAGTAATGATGTATCATATTCTCTTCTTATTTGTTTACTTTTGTTTTCCAGTGCTGGCAACTGATCTCAGTGCCTTTATACTGAGCTACATTTTTAAGTCCTTTTATATATACATATTTTTAAAGTTTTAAAACAGGGTCTCAGTAAGTCACTAAATTGTGCAGGCAAGGCTTTAATTTGTGATCTTCCCATCTCAGCCTCCCAGAGTGCTAGAATTACAAGTATGAGCTACCACACCTACTTTTTTCAAGATTGCTAAGAAAGTAGATTTATATGTTGCCACCATAACAAAGACAAGTATGTGAACTGATATATATATTTAGCAGCTCCCCTTAGTCTTTCCTCAATATCTATATATTTCAAAACATCATGTTGTACATAATGAATATGTGCAATTTATCAATTAAACATAAATAGAAAAGAAAAATCATTCAATTTTGGTGGCATTTCACTTTTTAAAGATGATCTAGAAGAAAATTCAGCATGTTCCATGAATAAAGTTTACCCAACTATTTCAGTGTGAGAATTGTGAGCGTGATTCTGTGTATTGGTATAGCACAGCTAAACACAAGCTTCAGCTTGCACGGATGGGCTGTCAGGATAGAGAATGCGGGAAGATGGCAGTGTTAATATCAGATCTGAGATTTACTTGGGACACAGTTTGTTGTGCAACTATTCATTATTTGGGTTGGAAATCCTCAAAGTTTGGAGTGCTTAGGGTTCCCTGGATTTTCAGAAAATAATGTTTCTGCATCTGAGGAGTCAACAGGGTTAGCCTGGCAGGGCCAGGCATCGCTGCTTAAGCACAGCTAGCTGATCACCAAGCTCTGCTGTCAGGGTGCTCTACACCTCATTCCAAAGGGACCAGGCTGGAGAAAATCCATCTTTTCCCTTGTTGGGAAAAGCTGTGTACTGACCTGGGTTCATCTTGAAGGTGAACTTGAATTCTTTGCTGTTCATGAGGTCAACAAACTCCCTCAGAGCAGTGTAGAAAGGCTGAACTCTCTCCAGGGGGACGTCGAAGATCGTGTCCCTGGTTGTGTTGTTGAAGTTGATGCGAATGACCTGGCCTTTATCATCCAGCCTATTGAGAGAGAGAGTTAGTGTATAATTCACGAGGTGCCAGGTTATGACAGGTGTATAACTAGGGATTTCATTATCTACTTGGTGAATTTATGTTCATACATCTTGGCAATTTGTCATAAAAGAAAAAGATAAAATTCTCTAATTGGAAAAACCCCTGATATTAATGGAGATCCAATTCAATAGAGCGTAGCTCGGTGACACACTGTACGCTAATCCTCAAGTGGAAGGACAAATATGTAGCGTTTGTAGGTACTGGGAGAAATTATGATAAAATGTTAAAAAGAGAGAGAACAAAATGTTTGATATAAGCACTGCACCAGCATCTTTTGGGGTCACAGCTTTTCTCCCAGGCGTGGGGCTTGGAGGAGCTGAGCCTGCTCCTGCAATGACCATGGCATCCTGGTGTGGCCCCTGGAGTCCTCCAGTGCCCCGCCATGGGCAAGGGGACTGATTTAGGGACTTCCCCAGCCTTGTCATGGCTAGGAGGAAATAAATGCTCTCCCTGTGTTTTGATTAGTAACTCTAAGGCCAGTAAAAACTTGGAGACACTGAGGATCATTTTTAAACATGAAGCCAACATAGAAGACAGCAAAGCTAAGAAGAGAGGAGACCAGATGATAATGCTTAACTCCTGGGTCTACCTGTTTCCAGTTATGCTTTTTCACGTCCAGCCAAAAGGATTCTGACCACTATAGTTGCCTGACTAACTGGAACTTATATTTTAAACTGAAATGCATGTGAAATCATAGGTACTTTCCCTCTAACACTGATCAAGAACAGATTTCATGTGATTTATTAATTTTAAAAATGGTAATAAGTTCTTTTTCTCTCTGTTGTACTAATGGTGGATTAAAGGTTAAAAAAGTTTGGAGCTCATCAAAGCTTTCTGCTTAAAATTTAGGCTAACGGAGCACTTTCTGATAATTGTTGTAGTCCTATTAGAGGTCAATACAGTAAAAGTACTCACTCTATAATTTTGTGTTTAGATTGCACAGAGAAATCACAGTAATCCACGCCGATGTCTGTAAAGTCCACAAAGGTAGATGACAAAATCTGGAAAGCCCGGGGATTCTTTTCCTTGAGCTTTTGGCACACATTGAACCCATCGACGATCTCCGAGTCACCCCCAGTGACTGTCTGCCTGATGCAGTGCAGAAGCTGCACCTAGGAGAAGAGGCAGAGAGACGGGTTTTACAGTAACAGCTCTTCCTTTCCGATACCGTGTTCGGGATTCACAAAGGTACAAATGGACCAAAATGGACCCATCTTTTTGATATCTGTTCTCTTGCATCCTCAGAAGAGGTAGTGAGGATGAAAATAGCTGCTCATAACCAGTGCTGTGTACGGCAATCCTGGAACAGTTGAAGATGTGAATAAAGCAAGGTCCTCTTCACTTGGGTGCAAAAAGGCACAGCTTGGGAGAGTGAGCCCTTCACGCTGGGTGGACGGGAGGCCTGCAGAGGGGATGCATGAGGCTGGGTGGAGGTGGCGGTGAGTCAGGCTTGAGAGACTCAGAGTTTAGCGAGAGCACACAGGCAGCCACACACATGTAGTTAGCTGTGCAGAGGGTCAGGCCAGGAAGGAGTAGACCAGTTGGAGAGGTGACGGGGGCTTGGTTGTGCAGAGTCTTAAAGGACAGATGAAGGAATCTGATATTTTCTGTGGTGTGTAGAGGGAAATCCTTGACTATAGAAGTAGCACTGTCAGAGATGAGTTGTGGAATGTTTGTCTAGTAGGATTATATAAGGTGAATCATCACCGAGGGCAGCACACTAAAGAGTAGCCCTTTGTGAGCTTAATGTGTAAAGGTAAGAAGGGAAGACAGTAAGCTGGGATTGGGAGGCGTGGACAAATGTGCACAGCTCTGGGAATAAGAAACCAAAAAATGGCAAGTAATAGCTTCAGTCTGAATTAATTTTACTTTGTTTGTTTGTTTTCTTCTTTTTGAGGGGGATGTTTAGCTTTATTTCATTTTGAAAAGAAAATCATAATAAAAATTTTAGGAAGTTTTGAATGGGTTGATAAAGGTTTTGTAAGTTATTTTGCTAAGTCAGCATGGATGGGTGACTTTGAGCATCTGAATTTAGACCTGAGTTTTCTGATTAAAGAGATACCAGCCTTCAGTTATGAAAACTTCACTCTTACTGAGCTTTCTGATTAAGGAGATACCAGTCTTCAGTTATGAAAACTTCACTCTTACTGAGCAGAATAAGCTGAAAACCAATTTCTGACTTTGTTCTAGAACACAACTATTTTTCTGCATTAGTTGGAATTTGGTAGATTTGAGTTTGACTTCTGCATTAGGAGTGAAATTACTCAAAAGAAGCTATTACTTGCCAATGCCATGCATAGAAAACAACAGCTGACCTTTTAAAACACTAACCTTTGAAGTACTCTATGAGTTCATGATGGCAAAATCTAAAGGGACTTAAAGAACACTGACTCCTCCCCTATGATCCAAACTGACCAAGTTGGACTGTCAGGAGTTGACTCATCACCCAGATAATTTTCTCTCCACTGAGAGTAACATGGCCTTTTCCTCTTGGTCACAGAAAACCTGAGTTTGGTACCAGCAAACCCCTGAATAATCCAAAACGGAAGCCCGAGTGATGGCACAGACAGGTGCCCATATGCCATTCTTCCGTTAGCGTCCAAATGCACGGGAACCTCATGTAAGAATCTATCATCATTACCCAGGCATGGTAGCATGTGCTGTACTCTCAGCAGGAGGATCAAAAGTTTGAGCCTAGCCTGGGCACTTTAACAACTCAGCAAGACCCTATTTCAAAGTAAAACATTTAAAAAAGACTGAGGACATAGCTCAGTGTGAAAGTTTTGAGTTCAGTCCCCAGCATGACCATTACTACCACCACCAGAACCAAAACCAACCCCAAATTTCATTATCATTTAGCTTTAGATATCTCCCATGGAGATGGAAACAGGAATGCCTTTGCTGCGTTTCTTCTTATAGCAAAGCTGTTATGTCTCTGTTATGTGCAAAGGGCTATATTAAATTTAGGGACATGAGGAAGTATAAAAGACTTTATAAAGTATGAGATTTCCCATAAATATGTAAATTATGGTAATTTGAAATTCCAGCTCAGGACCAGTATTATGTGATAAAAAAAACTAGATGCAGGCCCAGGTTCAAGTTCAGGCTCTCCTTTAATCAGCTGTCACCTGATAAAACTTTTAAACCTGTGCTTCCTTTCTTCATCTTCAGGTGTAGACAGGCAGTAGATCCCGCCCACCTTCACGGAATGTCAGGGGAATCAGATAAAGTAATATAAGTGAAATGCTTCGCAAGAGCATGAAATGCTATGAAAATGTCAAGAATTATATTATACTGTACTTCAGGAATATTTATGAAATCATTTAATCACTTTTTCTTAGGCTTTCCATGTTAATCCAGAAATGAAACTTAAGCTCATAAGATGCTCTTAAAGTTTCAAATAGAACTTTTAGTTTTCTGTTCTCATTCTTCAAGTTTTGTTCCACCCAGCCTCTCCAAGTAATCTTTGGCAGATGAGCTGAGCTGATTAGTTTGGCTTTTAATATCAGTTTCAGAAAATCTCAGAACCACATTTAGAATAAATCACACTGTGTGTCTCCTTCCCCAACTCCCACCCCAAAAGGTAACTGGAGGGGCCATTTTTCTGTCATCATTTAGTTCAAAGAAATCATGTAGAATTTTACAACCGACAAAATAATTTAAAACATGTGAAGTCAAGTACTAGGCTAGCTTAGCTAATACTATCCACAGGAATGGGTAACAAACAGGGTGCCTAGAAAATACGCTGATAAAAAATGGATTAATTTTGATTTTGGCTCATTCTTCATTCTTTAACTCAGGAATCAATCAAATTTTCATTTACTTTTTTTTTTTCCTTTTTTGAGACAGGGTCTTGCCATGAAGTTCAGGCTGGCCTTGACCTCACTTTGTAGCCCAGGCTGGTCTCAAACTAGCAACGATCCTCTTGCCTCAGTCTCCTGAGTGCGGGGATTAGAGGCGTGCGCCACCACATCTGGTTTCATTTACTCTTGAAGAGACATATTTCACTATACTTATTTCATGTCATCTACTTAGGCTCCAAATATAGGGACAAAATATCCTTTAAAAGAGTATTTTGACAATCTTTTTCTTGGTTTAGAAGAATTATTTCATAAAAATAGATTGGGTTGAGTGAAACGAGAATTCTGTAAAGATCTAAGCAAGAGTGTTTACTGGGAACCTCTTTGCTTGATGAGGAGCACCACAGTCTCTGATAAGGGATCTGATGGATGGGATGGAATCTGGGTTCCTACGTAGGTGGTTACTCTGATCTGACAGTCACATTCCTTTGCAATTCACTTTTGTGGCTTTTCCCGTAAAGTGTCCACTTCCTCATCTCTTGAATGTGGGCTAGGTGCAGGATTGGCTTAGATCAGTGTAATATGCAGAAGACAGGCTATGCTGATGACTAACCTAGGCCCCCAAGAATCTCCCATGCTTCAGTTTGCTCTTGGAAGATCCTGCCAGTTTCCGTGTGTGGAAGCCTGGACCATCTATTGCCTCTGGAGCTCAGAGACCAGGTGGGGGCAGAGACGGCCCAGTCAGCTGATGTCAGCCAGCCCCATCCCAACTCAGCAGCTGACTACAGTCATGTGACCTGCAAACATGAACTGATCAGCCAAACAGAGCCCAAACCATATGACAGGCCAAGCACATTGCTAAACTATTGCATTAATTGGCATGCTTCCTGCAGCAGTCACTGATACGAATAATGGCTGTGTGACCTCATTGGGAAACCCCACCTTGACTTCCCTAATTCTACTTTCTTTTGGAACTTTCTGAAGAGTGAGGTATGTGCAGAAAGACCTCAAGAGGCATTGCTGTCTTGGCAAAGCAAAGAGTGCCAATAATTATTTCTAGGAAGAACAAAGAAATGTCTTAAAAATGATGCATGAAATTGTCCTGTCCCTTAGGGATGCTTAGAATATGCAGAACTTAGGCACAGAGAGTCTTTGAGTTTGGACTGTGTTTGGAGAAAAATTCTCATAAGATGAAGGAGCTGATGAAACACATGGTTTTCTGAACTCAAAATATAGGAGGCACAGCCTGCCTTGTGGAAAGTACGCCGAAGCTCATCTTACCCCAGGTGGGTGGTGGAGAGCCGGGTAGTCAGTGTGAAAGCTCAGCTTCCCAGTTGTGTAGGCCACATTGTTGGCATTGATTTTGTCTTGCACTTGCCAAGTATGTCTGTAAAATAAAAGGAACACATGTATGAACGGGTTGTCCCTGAGCCAGAGGAAATGTGCTTGCAAGAATTTCGTATTTGAGGGGAAATGGAGACTTTTCATTTTATGAAATAATTAACACAATGACTATGAGCCAGAAAAGGAGTTGAATATTTCTTTGTCTACAGTGACTACTTCAGAGTTAAGAACTCCTTCTTTCTCGCCTCCACAAAAGAGTACATTTGCACATTAGTCATAAAACCTTTCTATTATTCCAAGCTAAAGCCTCTTACCAGATTATTAGTTCCTTTTGTGTTGCTGGGACAAAATACCTGACACTTACACATTAAAGGAGGACAGGTTTATTTTGGATGAACATTTCAGTGGGTTAAGTTCATGGCTGACTGCTTCCAACATAGAAGCAGCATGGTGGGAAAGTGTTGAGGGGCAGCTGACCACCCTACAGAAACCCGCAGGCAGAGAGAGGTGAGGAGCAAGGGACAACAATACACCCTTCAAGGTCGTGCTCCCCAGTAACTGGTCTCTTCTGACCAGGCTCTACCACTGAGCACATGAGATTTGGGGGTGACATTTTTTCCTCATCTATCTGCACATAGGAGTCTAAGCCCAGCTAAGTTCCAGCCCTTTTACAACCTACATTTTAGAGTCTCAGTTTTGGGATTTAAACTAAACTGGCTTCAAGTTGTGGATTTGTAATTCACTAGCTGTATAATCTTGGACGATTTACTATTTCTGCACCTTAATTTATATACTTGTGAAATGGAATAATAGTATCTGCTTTGAAGTCCTGCTGTAACAAGCACAAAGTCTATATCTGACATATAGAGATGCTTTCTAGGGCTCTTAGTCCTTCTTAGTTTCATGATAACCTAATATTTACTCCCCCACTCAGGACTTCCAAAGCCATTCACTGGAACTGAAATTGTTAGGTTTTTTTTTTTTTTTTTTTTTTTGTCTTTTTGAGACAGGGTCTTACTATGCAGTTCAGGCTGGCCTTGAGCTCACTTTGTAGCCAAGCTGGTCTCAAACTGACAAAGATCCTCCACTTCAGCCTCCTGAGTGCTGGGATTACAGATGTGAGCCACCTCATCTGGCTGAAATTGTTGACAGTTTTGTGATGAGAATTGTAATTTATAAAGGGCCCTCAGTAGTCTGGTCTTGCTTAGATATTGTATACAAATGCATAACTCTGCTTTTTCTCCTGGACTGTAAACTCTCTGCAGAACAAAGATTTTTACTCTTCTCTCACTATCTAATCCAGCATCAATCCTAAAGCAGGGAACCAACAATGCAGACTGAAGGGACAAAGGGATGTGGGGTGACTTTTCTGAGCCTCTATTTTCATTTGGTAAAAGGTAGGGGGTGGTATTGTTGGTAGCCACGAAAACTTAGGAAGATATAAAACAATTAATCCCTTTTCTTTTTTGGTACTGGGAATCAAACTCATGACCTCAGGGTTGCCAGGCAAGTGCTTATGCCGCTGAGCTATATCCCCAGTCCAGGAATTAATTCCTTTCTTCACTCTTTAGCGATACAACCCAAACCTCTTCCCACATATGGGGCTCAATGTCTCTTACATTTTTTGTTATGGTGCTGGGGATTGGACTTTGGGCATCTGGTAAGCCAACCAAGTGCTCTATTGAAGAGAATAATTTCCAAATGAACCAAAGCAGGACTTCTTAACTGTTTTCTAGGGCTAAGAAAGAAACTTATTTTGCTTACACTTATCACCTAACATTATGACTGAAAACTTGATATATTGCTTACTGAAGATCAAACACCATCCCTATGTGGCCGTGGAGTGGAAAGAGACTGAGTGACAGGAAAGGAGAAGTATATCTAGCATGTTGCAACCCATTTCAAATAAGAGTCAGGTAATTCATTACGCTGCAGGGAGTGTGGCCAACAAATGCATGTTCTTTCTGAAGTTTGTGTAACTCCATAGCCCATGGAAATATGGATTCAGTATTTTCAATATTGGCATTTGATGAAAAATCAACACATAGGAAAGAATTTAAGGGGATAAAAATAATTCCATTGAACTGTGGAATACATATACAACATCTCCTTACTTAAAAGACAATGCTATTACACCATTAGTAGGAAAAACCTGTTCAGATTTCCTTTTCAAGGGTGACTTTGGTTTTACATTAATATACTTACATTTCTTTTCTTGGTTTCTCCTATGATCAAGGGTAAACAGTCCAAGTTTTGGTAAAGTCACAAGCTGGCTCAATTCAACATGTAAGTTTCATTCAAAGGATTATTATTTTCTTGGATGACACTGACTAGCCTCCACAGGGATCAGGCTGTGACTTCGCTTTATCAGTTGTCTGGCAGAGGACAGGTGATAAACATATCTAGCCATGGAATGTCTTGGGCATGATATGAGAGGTGTAGTTTAAGCATCTGTGCCCACACAGTATGAAACTACCCAGTAAAGGAACTCACGGGTGCTGACCACGACACATTCTCCTAATGGTTACAGCACAAGTCTGGAAAAGTACTGAAAATGTCATCCTGTCTTCCTGTTTACCTCCTTGTAGAAATTACTCATGCTAAGAAATCTGCTTGTGATTGTTACTTATCCATTCCAAGTCCAAATTCCCAAGAAAACACAGTAGAAATAAATGTAAACACGATCTACTTCCTGTATAGGAACAAATTTTTCAAGCCCGTGTGTGAGACTTTAGTGAAGAGGGGGCACGCCTATGTACTTGTTGGAGACAGATTCTGTCATTCTAGCACTCCACGAAAGTGACAGAATTGCTGTGAAGAAGCTAGAGAGTGGGCATGTCACCTCTTGGCCAACATAATATCTGAATCCAGCTGTGTAGACTTGGTCGTTGTGGTGTTGAAGCAGATAACTGCAACCCTACTGACATCTCTGCTTTCATCAAAGTTGCTTTTTTGGACCCAAGTAGTACCATTGATTTACTCTTGCTGTTGTCAACATCTCATTAGAGCATTCCCTTTATTTACCTTTCAAAGAGTTTTGCTGAAACCTTCCATAACTTGAAGTCATGATTTTTAGAAATGATTTTTGTTGGTTTGATTTGAATACTAACTCACTAGATGTATCTAAATTTCCTCAGTGGATACTTACACATTCATGATATTCATGGTGCTTTGTGAAAATTTGTGTTCTTTAACACTATGGAAGGTGTGAGCATTGTTTTTGCTGGATTAATTCTTTATATTTTTAGTGATATATAGTGATTAACTACAAGTCTTTTGGTTAATGGTTCACCCTTGGGAAAGCATACTGAGTTAACTTAAAATCTTTGTGATTTTTTTTATGAAAAAATATGCTCTATGTGTGGAAACCTGGATTTATTATCCATAGCAGCTATAGCCTCTGACCAACCTAACCTTTCTTATCAGATTATCTAAGGATGCCTTACTTTGAGCTTGATTACTTGCCCCACTGGGTTCAGAACAAAATGCCCATGTGCTATTTTTAAAGTTCAGAATGTAAAATGAACCTCTACTTGAAATAAATGAAAACCAAAATCTTGAGCTATCTAAAAGAATATCACATTGCTTAGCACAGCCATGACATTTCTGCTTCTGAATTCCTGACTGCAGCACTCACCAAAACTCCAGAGATCTGTTTTTCACCACACACTTACAGATAAAAAACATTATATTTTTCTATTTCTAATTTCTGTTCTCTACCTATAACTACTAATGAGTCCAAAGTCTTAAACAAAGTGGCACAATATGAATAACTTACAACAGAATTAGAAACTCCAGTATGGGTCAACCCATTCAAAATACAAAAAATAAATTAAAAATTTTCCAACAAATGAAGATTAAACTACAAGGAATAACAGATAATACCTTTAGGTAATTAGTAGATAAAAGGGAGAAAACTATAAAGGGGGGGAGAGAGTGACACAGAGAGAGAGAGAGAGAGACAAGAAAAGAGAGACAGAGAGAGAGAGAGAGAGAGAGAGAGAGAGAGAGAGAGAGAATGATTTGAGAATAATTTGAGCAGTAAGAAGAGGACAGATGAACAAATTTAATATACACATAATAGGAGTGGAGAAAGGAAGGAACAGAAAGAAACAGAACAAACACAGAAAACTGCAATTCAAGAAAAATTTCCTGAAATTAGAAAAAGTTGAAACTACACTTTAAAAGACCAAATCATATTTTCCCTGAAAATATTAGCCTAGAAAGCCAAGACAGAATCTGTAAAATTACCAGACTTTAAAAATAAAAGTCTTTTTGACATCCAGTTAAAAAACATCAAACTACTCACAAGGTGAAGAAAAGAATCCCAATAAAATCAACCTGACCCAGTTGAGACCCTGGCAGCCAGGAGTTTTGTATTTAGTCGAGCCAAGTTTTAAGTGTAAAGAAGGACCTTACCCTGCTGTTACCATGCTGGAGCCCAGAGAAGAGTGTTCCCAGAAGTTCCTCCTGACACATTTACAAGAGAATAGACTTTATACAACCAAAATAAATAGAGACCCACTAAAGGGGGATTTGTGCCGAGAAATAAAGTTCTACTCACTTGAATCAGTTTGTGGGGGGAAGAGGAAGATCCAGAAAACCAGGGAGTCAGAAAGCGAAGTTGCAGGGCCCATGAAGGCACCTGTGAGTGACAGCACCCGCTCCAGGACAGCAACCAAAAAGCTTGTCTTTTGGTTGAGGTGTGTGGATGGGTTTTGGGGAGGCTGAAAACCTTCCATTTCTTGACAAGGGTGGCGTGTAAGAGCACTTTCTGTACAGGAATCCATCCAACTATAGCTTTAGTTTAGGTGATTTTCTGATCTGTACTGTAGTTTACCACGAGCACTCACAGAGACAGAGGACAGGTGACTTAGGTGAGGGAGAAGAGGGGAGACACTGGTCACAAGCACCGACCTTCAGTTATGATATGGTTGCTAAAGACCCCTGTGCAGCATGGTGATTACAGTTAATAATAATGTATTTTCGGGCTTAGAATATGCCAAGAGAGTCATTTCACATGTTCTTGGTGCACGCTCACGCGCGCGCACACACACACACACTTGTGCACACGCAAGCAGTTACTATGTGGAGTGATGGGGAAACGAATGAGCTTTTGGTGGCAATCGTCCATTCATAGCACATACAAAACATCACATTTTGTACCCTAGATAGATATACTTTTTGTCAATCCTGCTTCAGTAAAGCTGGAAAAAATAAAGGGAATAAAATTGCATGAAAGAAGTGTTTTACACATCTATTTAGTGAAGACAAATAAGAAAAGACACTAACTACCTCTGAAGACTTCCTAAGAAGAGTTACAATAATTTTCTCCAAAGAAAATCCCAAAGGCCTTTATTATTAAAATTAGAATGTGTTGCAAAAACATTAAGCAATTTACGAGAAATCCATACTGAGCACATTTAGTAGTGGAGAGTGGGGGTATTTCTCTTACAGAGTTATGAAGATTGAAGATGACAAGTGTAAAGAACTGAGCTCAACACTTAGCAAAAAAGTAGAAAATTGTTTCTCTTAACTCAGTGATGGGCTTGTCCTGGCTGCACAGAAGATAACCATGGAGACAACAGACATCTGAAGATTTGGGGGGAGCCACCCCTTAATAGGTTATCTCGAATTTTCTCAAGTGGTTTCTAGAGGAGCACAAGACATGGAAATTATTTTGCCTTCCACTCATGAGATGACCTCATACTCAAGCAGCATTAATCACTGAAACTCAGTGGCATCACTGGAGCCCTGGGGACTGGCTCTGGGCTGGTAACATAGACAGGGGCTGCAGGAACACAGCTTGTTGCTTCCCTGAGGAAACCTTAACATTTAGTAGAACGTACTTTTTTTTTTTGTCTTTTTGAGGCAGGCTCGCACTATGCTGTTCAGGCTGCCTTGAGCTCACTTTGTAGCACAGGCTGGCCTCAGACTCAGGGCAATCCTTCTGCCTTGACATCCTGAGTGCTGTGATTACAGCCATGTGCCAGCACACCTGGCTAGAATACGCATTTTAAAGGTTTTCCCCCTACTCAAACACTATAGTCAGTCCTACATTTTAAAACAACTCATTAAGAAACCCTAGTGTAATTGTTTTCATGAAGTAGGATAGGATTACAACTGAATTCAGAACTCAGACATTTTTTCTTGTTTTCTTCCCAAGTCTGAGTTGCTGCTAGGTTGGTATTTCATAACCTGCAAGCTGGTTTTATTCAAGAAGGGCTGTGTGGTCTTCTGAAGAAATTTCTTGGCTAGAAATTTAAAAAAAAATAGGTAAACTTGTTTCGTCTTTGCCTGTCCCATCCCCATGTTGCTGACACAGGCTGCTAACAGGTATGTCCAGCAAGTAGCTCTTTCAAAGTCAGATTTGGAGACGATGTTCATGGAGAGGGCAATTTCTACTGGGCCAAGTGGCAGGAACTAAGCTCGTTTTCACTCATCTCTATGCCAGGCTTCTAACACAGCCTAATGTGTGAAATGTGGCAGGACTGGCTTCAGACAGCCTTCAGAAGCGCTATCAGAGTCTGGGGTGCATTGCTGACATCCTCAGAGGCCACTTCAATATCTTAATCCTTCCATGGCCCGGCTGCTGTGCTTCACAAGTAGCCCACTAGAAACTTTTCCTTTCTATTTTGCTTTATTCCCTTGAAGCCTGGGAGCAAAGCGCTCATGCGGATGCGAACCTGTGCAGCTGTGGTAGCCTTTACATCTTTCCAGCGAATATTTCCTAAGGGCTCCAAGGGCATGGCAGACACTGCCACACCACTTCAGGAAGGGCAAGGCAGTAGAGGAGATTGGAGATACCTGGGAAGTTACACGAAAAGCTTAGAAAACTTCTCACTTACGAACAGCCTCCAGTGAAGCCGCGACTAAAGCCTGCACCTCCCTTGGTTTTGCGGACCACTCTTGGGGCAGTCATGCCATACAAATGCTCTGTGGTATTGGGTCCTCAATTGTTCCTTAAATTTTCTTGAAAGAGATGCTCCAAAGTGTTTATTTATATTTTTCTTCAACAACTGTAGCCTTGTAAATGTTACTCAGCATTTACATGAGATGAAATTTGAGAACCATCAGGATCTGTTGTTTATTTTCTTTTGCCCCATTTCCTCACCATTTTTGCCTTCTTTATTCTGAAATTAATATTTCAGAATGTTTTCATGTTCACATCACTTTCTTGTCAGTCTAACCCCTGCTACTCGTATTAACACAAACTCCTTGTATAAGCAGATAAAGCATCCTTGGCATAAAAGCAAACCTGAACCTTGCGACTCACTGCTGGAAGGGAGGTAGTTTTGTTAGCTAAGGCCAAAAGTTTCATTCCCTTGTTTGACTTTCTGACGAAGTCAAGTCACTGTGAGTTGCCCATAAGGTTAATTTTTAGACTAAGGACAGATCAATGTGAATAATGCTAAGAAAGAAATTTAGATATCTTGACCTGATGGAAATTTTTAATGTGCCAGTATGTATTGTTTTTCATCAAATTTCTTGAGAGATACTTCTGTGTCAGGTCTTGAGTTATACTAAACATGTTATCCTGATTAAGGCTGCCATTTCTGCCAGCACAGGGCTCAGTGTGACAATAAGGAGATGTGCTTGGTGGTTTCAACAGTTATCCTGACCGGTAGAGTTATAAGCAAGACAACAGGGTGATGCACAAGACAGGTATTAACCACTTTGTTTTTGAAGTGACATTGAACTCCTCCTGACTTTTTCCCTCTCTGTAACTGTACGGGTTAGTGACTCTTAGCATATCATTTTAGGATAGAATAATTCTAGTTTTAGTGTAAGCCTCAAAATGTGTCTTGTGAAATATCCCAGAGGGGTTGTAAAGAGTTAATTTTGCAGTTCTGACTTTGCCCTGGAATGCTTCTCCAAAGACAAATCTTGCCTGGGTTGTTTCATCTGTTTCCTGGCCCTAGATAAACATTGCAACCATAAAGGAAATGTATGGTTATCTAAAGGGGGACATATAGAACAGAATATAGAAAGTACATATCATTGTGGGTGGGCTCATGGCTGGAGCCTGACCCAGTCATGTGGCACAAGGAAAACAACATGTGGCCAGGGCTACAACATTCCAATCTGTTACCATAGAAACCAAAACTGGATATAAAGTGGGAACAAAGGCAAGCGTGGGCCCACGTTCCTGACCTGCAAGTCAGGGATGAGCAGGGACCAGTCTAAATTAATAAATTCTGTTTGTCCCAATTAGAGTCCTTTGGTCTCTTGTGAAATTCAGCCCGCTTTGCCATTACACAACTTCCTCTTCTGTCTCTGTCTCTGTCTCTGTCTCTGTCTCTGTCTCTGTCTCTGTCTCTCTCTCTCTCACACACACACACACACACACAGGCACAGCATACTCGGATGAGTTTATATAAATAATAATACCCTGTTTTTTGTCCTTTACAAAATTGACCTCCTCAGTATTGTCTTATTGAAATTATGGTGTTGAAAGACTACATAATCAGAAAATGAACAGTCTGATATTTTACAATTATGTTTATTTTCATTTACAATTGATGTATTTCCAGTAAAATTAGAATTTTCCACATGAAAGGCAAAAGTTTCCTTACTTATGTTATAAATTTTGGGGAGATAGAAAAATTTCCACTTATTTTTCCTGATGGGTCATCCAGACCGCAAGATGGCTTATTTGGCTGAGAAGTAAAATATATGCTTTGTTTTATTGTAATGCCTGAGTTTGAGGAAGAGGGCCTGGCAGTGGGCTCCAGCGGATTTCCCCCTAGAGCTGCGGAGCCTGATCTAAGAAGGATGCAAGGGGGGTGGTGTCAGTAGGGAGGGGGGCAGATGCCTCTGTGTCAGATCTCGAGTTATACTAAAGATGTCATCCCGATTAGGCTGCCATTTCTGTCAGCAAAGGGATGATAGTCAGAAGGGAGGGAAAAAGGGTGAGGAGGTCAAATGAGAAGAGCAAGAAAGGCCAAAACGCAGCTCAAAACAGAGAAAGTCTCGGCACAATGTATCGGGCTGGTTTCCTACCGCAGGGACCGAATATCCAACCCCACGTCTCCAAGGGGGAAGCGGATTATTTGGCTCACAGTCTGAGAGTTTTCAGGCCATGGCTTGCCGGCCCCAAGGCAGGAGCATCATAGTAGAGGGTGTGGTAGAGCAGGGTGGCTCAGCTCATGGTGGCCAGGAAGCAGCGCAGGGGACAGTGCCAGAGAGGGAGGGGAGGGGCCAGACAGAGACCCCAGGATTAGGCCTCCATGCCCCACTTAGGCATACCCAGACACACGCTTTGTCACCCCCTGCATGGCTCCAGAGCCAGTCACGTTAATAATCCAGCTTGCATTGGTTGTCTGTTAGCAGGAGAAAGACCAGGGAATGGAAAGGAAGGCAGATGCATGGAGAAAGAAGGATTAAGTGGGAAGGGAGTGAGCAAACAACTGAGCAAATGACGGTGGCTGCAATGTCCCTACTGGCCCCGTTTGGGGGCAGACAGGCACGGGGAAGAATGGCCCTTGGAAGGGATGGCTTGGGTCTGAATGGATTAGGTTGGGGATTGGAAGGCAGGACTGTGTGATCTGCACAGGCCTAGCACCATATCTACTCCTTGGTGGCTCAACCACCCGTACAACAGCAGCAGCATGGATGCATTTTTATGAATTTTTTTTTTGTCTCTAAAAGCCATATCGTTAGTTGACATTGCCCTGTGTTGACCATACTTTGCACCATATTGCGAGAGCACATCCCTCCCTTGTGAACTGCTACTCGCTTGTGTCATTGGTCATATTACCTCCCTCCTAACATCCAAAATCTGGGGTTACCTTTCAGTCTCCTCCTGCATTTTATCGAACTTTTATTGTCCCAAGTTACTTAGAGGTAGTCAACTAAAATATTTACATCCAACCACAAACAGTAGTCACCCCAAATAATTTTGAATGAAGGAGACATTCAGTTCTAGTCTGGGACCAAATGCGCAGCACCGTTCCTGGCCGGTGTCTAAAGAAGGTGCTCTGTTTGCCTATCAATAATTGCAGTCTCTTTGGGATTAGCTCTCAGGGATACATTCTTGAAAACATTCTGACTTCATGTAGCCAATGAGGATGACAGCATGCGGACAAAATAAGCCTCCAGCGACTATTTCCCATGGAGTTAAATCATGTCATAGAATCCAGAAGATTTGCTCTGTAATGTCACCGTTCTCAGGGGCGTTCCAGAAAGTTCCTATCATTACCATCATCGTTGATCAGGGGAAGGAGGGAGGAGGCTTCTTGGCTCCACTCTGTAAAAACTGCCTTGCTGTCAAGGTTGATACACTGTGTCAACTTGAGAAATTTAGAAGTTTAAGGAAGTGACTGAGCAGGGGGCCTGCTCGATAACCTCCTCAGCCTGTGCAAGAGGAGGGCAGGAAGATGATGCGAATGCCACACCTGCCCTAGGGCGGGCAGCCCGCTTATAATATAAAGGAGGAAGAGAGGCTTCTCCCCCTCCCCATTTTGCTCTTGCTGCTTTGGCTGTCTTCTGCCGTCTGGCACTGTTGCCCCTGTGTCCTGCCACCCTGATTATGGACTGAAATCTCCACAGACTGTGAGCTAAATAAACCTTTCCTTCCTTAACTTTGAGTGTCGGATATTTTGTCTCAGCAATGAGAGAAAAGTAAGACACTTGCTGAAGAGCAAGGGTTTAAATCCTCCTAAATGTTATCTTTTTCATAATGCTCCACATGTCTCTCTATATTTGGCACACTTGACAGTGGGAGCTCTTTAGACCAGCTTTTCTTCTTCTGTTCCAGGAAAGCCTTCACCATCAGGCCTTAGGATCACTGAGCGCCTGACATGGTTGCATGGAAAAGTGCCCGGGTGCTCTGCTGACAAGACAAGGACAAGCACCCAGGGGATACAGACGTGCAATGCGCTGTGTACGTTTGTCCTCGCACTGGTTAGCATTTTGAGTTGGTTGAACGTAAGTCTGTAATTGTGAAAGACTGCAACAAGCACTGTATTCATCTGCTGTTTTATAGACCTGTGAAACATCTGGGCATGCGTTCATTCACTTACTCATTAGACACTTCTTCCTTGCCTACTATGTATGAAGACAACATGAAATTCTGGACTCTATTGTCCTTTATTCTTCCAACCAACCACTTAACGATTGAGATCACAGCCAAGAACTAAAAGCATCTAGCTTATTTTCACTTCTCAGTGTAGACCCAGGCATTTAAAATTCTCCAAGCAAGTAACTCTCTGCCAGTGGGAAAGTGTTGCAGGGTATCCCATGCTTGAGCAGGCACGTCCGAGGGTCACAAACAATGAGCTATTATTATTTACCTATTCCTGGATGAGACTGCGTGAAAGGCAGGTTTACCTTCAACTGGCTTCCACTTTCCTTTCCCTACCCTGTCTTCTGTCTTTCAGTTTCCCTGCTCTGTTATATATCAGCTTCATTTATTCATTCTGTTCACTCATTCACCAGCCAGGCATTTTCAGGCATGTATAAGCCATTTTGCACCAGGTAGAACCAAAGATCTGAAAGATAGAGACCTTACTTAAAGCCACTACTGATTCTGTTAAGGAGACAATTGATGTCCAGATGTAAAGAACAAAGAAGAGCACCAGAAAAACCCATAAGTGTGCAGAGTATGAGCACACACAGCATGTAAAACACCATGTTCTCTTGCAATTATGACCTGCCTGCCTTGAAATAGCCCTGCTTCCCTGAAATAGCCCTGCTTCCCAAAGATCCCCAACTGTGGCTGCACAGAGCATCACTTGCCGCACTTCATACTCAGGTCAGACACTTGTCCTGTTAGAGAAAATAGTCAGATGGACATAAATGTCAGTGTTCTTAGAATCAGCTATTCAAGTCTGTAGCTGAGGTTGAGATCCACCGTTTTAGACAACTCTTAGACTAGACAGGGGCATTAGCGTATCCCTTAGTATTTCTTAAGCCTGTGTTACCTAAACTTCTGTACTGCTCCCTGACATGACAGCGAAGCAGTGAAGCAGAAAAGAGTGATATTTCAGAAAAATATTCACATACTCTATTCTCTCGACAACAAAAGCCAAACAAAACAGTGACAGCCACATCAACAAATTGTTCTCTGTAAGATCGTAAGGTAGAGAATTAAAAGTTGTCCAACAAGGAGAGATTTGGGTAGTCAGTGGGTGAAGTAGGCTTAAGGCCACAGGAAAGGCATTTTCCAGCATGTGTATGGTCTGAGAGATTCTGGGAAGACAGGGTGATCCCGTGAGGAAGGTGAGACAGAGGGAGTAGGATGGATGTCTCCGGTCAAGGGGAATGTCATGTACAGAGGAAATGGGATAGTAGTGGGAAGTCTGATTTGTTTTGACGACAGAACTTTAGTATTTTTTCCAATAAGTTTCACAACATTAAATCAGTGGCCAAATTATTAGCCCATTTTAAGAATCTGTAGAAACAAAACAAAACAATATCATAAATCAGGATTAAGGTTCTGACCCTCAGTGAAGTGGATGTGTGAGTGGGTGGAGTCAGGGAACTCCAAAAAAGAAACCCCCCCGATTTAGTCAGCATTATGAAATTGTGAAACATATTGGAATAGATACAAAAAGTTCATCACCAGCAAATAAAAGCTAAGTAAAACCACTTAGAATAAATTTATTTGAAAAGGTTCTGTTTAATTCCAGGGCCCGAAAGCATCTTTTCCATGTACTTTCCTCCCTTACTATTAGCAGTACAGAATGATGGACAGAAGAATGGGTTATACTCTGAATCCTCTATTACTGCTTGTGAGGACTCGGGCTACAAATTTTTAAAATTTTTTTTTAATTTTTTAAAAAATAAAAGCACAAAAACATATTAACAAACAGACACAAATTAGCATAAAAATAGTACGATCAAAACTGATTTACAGGGCTGGGGATATAGCTCAGTAGAATAAGCACCTGCCTAGCAGGCGCAGGGTCCTGAGTTCGATCCCCAGTACCGCAAAAA
>PVLD010024242.1:0-10863 GCA_004027595.1 Dinomys branickii
ACGACCATACCGCCCTGAACGTGCCCGATCTCGTCAGCTCTGTCTTGAGTCCACGACCATACCACCCTGAATGTGCCCGATCTCATCAGCTCTGTCTTGAGTCCACGACCATACCGCCCTGAACGTGCCCGATCTCTTCGGCTCTGTCTTGAAAGCTGCCTACACCCGCTGTCGAAGGAAGGGAAGAGGGAGGGAAGGGAAGAGCTTGGTTGGGTGGTTTTGGTCATCACCGGTTCACCACTGGGGAACTGAAGGCTGAGGAGCCATTTTCCCACCCAGTGCATAACCCGAACATGCAGAAGGGCCACTGTGAGAAGTGCCAGTGTGAGGGAGAGCCGGTAACCTGAACCCCAAGCTCCCTGGCAGCCAGCAGCCTGGCCACCCCCCGCCCCCTGGCTGCCTATTCCAGTGATTTACAGCAGACTTTACAACCATTCCGGAGCGCAGGGTAGTCGGCAGTCCCCATCACTGCCAACGGTTGAGCAGTTGTGTTTCAATCAGCCACAGGGGAGGCTGGCAAAAGCACCTCCTCTTCATTCTCCACTCTGGCAGTTTTTCGTATGGAAATATGTAGAATCCAGTCCTGTTTGGAGCAACGAAGCCAGACAGCAACTTTCCCACAGATAGTGCTGAAGCGCCCGCAGCGTTCGGGGACAGCAGCGCCTGGCAGGCAGCGTTGGTGACGCTCTCCAGCCTCCTCTCTTTCCATTTGTCTGCGCTTCTTGGCGAGAGACCCTCTGACATGATCTGCTTGGTGGTTTAAGCTGTGTTTCTGCAAGAATGTCTAATGCTGGCCCTAGGTTTGTGTCACTGAAGAGAGGCTTGGCAGATGGCGTAGACACAGCACCATCCTGGGGAAGTGGTGGCCTCTGCTGAGCATTTATGTCACCCTTATGTCCGTATTTATAGGCTGTTTCCCATGGGACCGCAGGGAGGGAGGGGACCATGGTTCTCTTCAGTGCTCAGGAAGGTGGAACCACTTGTCTGGAATTAGGGAGAAGCTGCACTGGGTTTCCATGGTGCACCTGGGAGACAGCCACTTCCTTAGGACCAGCTCATCGACAGTCGTGCATGAAGCTGCACAGCAGCCACAGGGCCACATTCCCACCAAAAGTAAGCCCCGCTCTGCCACTTGCGGTACACTTGTCAAGGCCTCTCTCCTCAGGTGCCAGGCCTGGCAGGAAGACTTGGGAGGGGCGGCCCCATGCCCAGCCTCACCCCAGCCCCTGAGCTCCAGAAAAGGAGCCACATGTGCGGCAGGATCAGCTTTCCCTCCCTCAGACAAGAGCTCACACTGCTCGAATCTCCCTCCTTCACCAGAACACAAACACAGACCCCGCTCTCCATGGCCAGCTCCCTATCATGTCTGTCTTTTGAGATGGTCTATATCCTTGTGTCTTCAAAAGTTCTCCTTGATCTGGTTTCTTCTCATTTAATTTCTCCTGCTGGGCACATACAGCAAGCTGTGCTTCCTGAGACACCCTTTCTCCTAGGATGCTTTTATTCTCCTGGCTCTGGACTGGGGTCAGTGGAAGGAAGAACTATGCAACTGCATCTTGGACTCATTCAGGTAGGATTAGAACCAGCAAGGCTTAAGAGGAAGGCTGCTCTAGCAGACAACTCTACTTACAATAAAAACGTGAATTCAAATCTTGGCTTCAGCACTTACTGGCTGTGTGATCTTGATGAATTACCAAAAATCTCTGAGCCACAGTTGACTCACTTATAGGTCTGGATAATAATGGTACGTTTTATAACGTCTCCACGAGGAAACAAAAGCATATGGAGTACATAGAAAGCTCAGCACATATGAGGCGCCCAATATTTCAATAATTGCTGGGTTTTTCACTTTTTTGCATTGGTTTGGTTTTCATTTCTGAGAGAGGGTTTCACTATGTAGTTCAGACTGGCCTTGAACTTACTACATAGCACAAGCTGGGCTCGAACTCATGGTGATTCTCCTGCCTCAGCCTCCTAAGTGCTGGGATAACAAGTGTGAGCCATCACGCCAGGTCAACACTTGCTGTTTTTAACAAATTTCTTAGATGCTATGAATTTCAGTTCCTTATAAAAGCCAATTTTGAGTGCAAATTATGAGTAGAGAAGATACCATGTGGAAAACACCTTACATGATTATACCACATAATAAATAGGCAACACATTTTATTCTCCCCTAACAAGGGCAGTGTTCTGGGGATACAGATGAGAAAGCTAAGGATGCTTCTCACCTATTCTGCTCGTAAATCAGTTTCCCCTCTATTGGAAGGAAGCCCATGGGGGGCTGTCATGGTTATTAAAGAATTAACTCTGAATGGAAGGCAGAGTAAGACTCACAGCTAAGGTGCTGCCTGAGTAACAAAATAAGCATACTGCCCACCACATGATTCACGCATCCTGTGTACCAGACACGGATCAGATACGTGCAGGTCACTAATTACAGTGAAGAAGTGCTTTCATTTTACTGCCCTGGTCACAAACACTCTCCTTGCTCTTCCCCCGCTGGCCGGGCAGCAGACCTATGGCTCCTACTGGTACCAGTCCATGACAACGTGGCTGTGGCCCTTGCCCAGGCTAGGAGCCAACTCGGAGGCTTATAGTCAGAGCGGGAGCTCTGGACAGACGCCTCAACACACATCAACAGCGCTGCTGTCCCTGCTCGGTTGGACCTACCTGGAGCACCTTATCCAGAATGAACCATATGCTCCCAGGAAATGTACTCTATTTGAAAAGAGGATTTTCCATGCTGGTGCAGTTGAGAGAGAGCAGGTCTGCCTGAGGCCAGGTCTCAGCAGGAAAAGACTGAGTCTCCTCTTGATTTTCTTCCTAGGCACGTCCATCTCAGCCTGCGTCCATCAAGGCTGCTCTGCTTTCGTTCCTATAACCCCAAGTCCTCATAGGCCAAAACTCAGTCGTGCATGCACAGCACATACAGGAGTACACACACACACATGCACGCATGCACGCACACAGACCAGGACACGTGATTCGGACTCCTCCTGGCATCACTTTCGGATCAGCTCCACTGGGCTGCCCATCTGGGTCCCCACAATTCTGTCTGCAGTCCCAATGTGATTAGCACATCTGAATCAGCAGATCCCAGCTCTTCCCCTTGCACCCCACCCAACAGCACCCAGGGTAAAGCTCTGTAGAAGGACAGAAACTTGTGTTTGGGGAACACAGGAGAATTTTCATCCACAAGGGATCTGGTCAGAGCCCAGAGCTGGACTCTGCTGGTTGGAACAAAAGACAAAGACTGAGGGTGTGTCCGGCTGCCTCTGCTCTCTGAACTCTCCCACGTGACCTAATCGGGGTGGCATCCAACAAACAGATCTGACTGCATAATCTCATCTGTATCTGGCCAAACTGTACTGAAACAGCTGCCGGGCCTTTGGCCTCTACTCGCTGCTTGATTATATTTATGCCAAAGGAAATGATTATGGTTTGGTTAATATGATCACTCGCAGCCCCTAAGAATCCCCCAAGCATACAAAGGATAAGTGGTGAAGGTTTATAGAAATACAGTTATTAGAAGACGCTGTCCATTAAAGTCCTTCAATTGCTGAGTTTTTTTAAACTATGGGATTTTAAATGTTGTAGAAAATAGAGGAAACTCATATGAATTAGCCTGGTCACAACAAATTCCCCATCCAATTACTTCCTTTCATCGTGACTGTGTAACCGTCGCTTTTTAAGCAGTAAGTGTGGAGGGTGGCATAAGTTGGTCAAGTTTAAATAGCAAACGGCTTCTCTTATATGAGAGGCCTAAGATATGAGTAAAAAGCAAAATAAAAGACAGATACCAGGTAAAAGGGAGGTAGACCTTTTGCAAAAGGGAAGGGGACCAGGAGCGGGAGGAGGAGGGGCGGGAGTGAGGGAAGAACGAGGAGGGACCATGTTCAGGCACCGATCCCCCACAGTGGGTGCAATCCCTGTGTACCGGAAATGTGTGCTCATAAAAACAAAGAAATTTAAAAAGCACATCATAAGTAAAGTTTGTTTGGGTGTCTTTTAAATATTTCTGCCTCTCCTTTATGACTAACATCCATTCACCAGGCAGTACTTTTTAATATTTTTTACCACCTGAATGAAAATAAAGCTATGAGCAAACTAGCCACAATCCCCACCCTCACAGAGCTTATGGTTAAGTAGAAGACACATAAAAGCAAAAAGACTGTACAATACAACATAACAGTCACATGAAAAGTGAATTACAAGGTAAAACAAAGACACATGGAACAAAGTCACTTAGATCAGTCACTCAAAACACATCCAGAAAACAACTTATCAGAAACACCTGAAAGATTGACAGGAACTAGCCAGATGGGCATGCTTAAGAAATGCATATTCCAAGCTGGGAAAACATAAAATGAGCAAATATAAGAGACTGAGGAGATCAAGGGTCACTCCAGGAATTCAGAGTGACTTTGCGTAACTGAATTTTAAAGAATGAGGGAGAAGGAAGTAGAGAAGAATCATTATCACTAAGGAGCTGAGGAGCTTGGGCTTTACATTGAGAGCAAAGACCTGCATTTCTAAAGGAGAGAATCACCTTACTCAGATCCTGGTGGCTAAAGCACTACTCTGCCAGCCACATGGAAAGGAGTTGGTGGACGCACACCAAAACCAATGAATTAGTTCAGACAAAGATTCAGTTTGAGAATTGCAGAGACTGAAGTCTTGGCACAAGAAGATTATTGTCTCCTCTAATGAGTTGAGCAGGCTCACTGTCAACACAGGCCGTCCAGAAGGCATCAAGCTCAGTGGTGTCCTCACACTGGAAACACCCGTGGGTGGTTGCCATCCTTCTGCCCCCAGCAAGGTTTTGCCAGGCCATGGGATAGACTAAGCAGGGATTGACCAGAGGTCATACTGTGCAGTCCAGCAACCTTACACACTAACATAATGACCTCCAGTGTCTGCAGAGACCATTAGGGCCTCTGGTATCGAGATCTAACAGCTGGATTACAGGTGTCCTTCCTTAAATCACCACCAGCACCTCCTAGCAGATAGCCCACAAATTACATTGTAACAGCGGGCATCACAGGGTGTAATCTCACCAGAGCTCTCAAGCAGTGACAGTCTGGGTGTGTGTAATCACGTATGTCCTGCTGTATAAGGTCTCTTAACATGTTTTCTGCTACTCTGAGTACTATACACCAGGTAAGTTATAAAAAAAAAAAGTATTTCTCTCCACTCTGGAGGACACGGAGTCCATTGCTCAGGCGCTGGCACCTGCTAAGGCCCTTCCTCATCACACATGACAGAGGTGGCACAAGGCAAGAAGCTGCTCCTGGACCATGGAGTCTCCACATCCAAGCCACCTCGCTAGGCCGCACTGCCTGACCCTGTCCCAGCAGGAGTGAACTGCAAGCTGAGCTTGGAGATGACATTCAGACCATAGTGTGAGGCCTATGAGGCAGTGAGGCCTATGAGACCTATGAGGCCTATGAGGCAGAACTCAGCAGCCCAGACTCAGGGCCACGCAGAGGCCGGCCAAGTGAGGGCAACGTGAGCTGGCAGCGAGAGGCAGAAAAGGACTGGAGAAACCTGGTAACTGGAGAACTAAGGTAGGACTTGACTATTACTCAACACGGAGGAAGTATGTTTTAGGGTGATACAGGTATATCATGGAATATTATTCAACCGTAAAAGAGTGAAACCCTATCACTGGCAGCAACATGCACAGAACTAGAGAACGTTAACTAAACTAACGGGCACAGAAAGGCAAATTGCACATGTTCCCACTCATTGTAGAAACTAAAACTATTAAGCTGGGCACAGGGGCACACATCTGGAATCCCTGTGTTGGGGAGGCTGCAGCAGGAGGATCATCACAAGTTCGAGGCCAGCCTGGGCTACACAGGAAGTTCAAGGCAGCCTGGGCTACACAGCAAGCTCAAGGCAGCCTGAGCTGCAGAGTGAGGCCCCATCCCCCACCCAGAAACCCTAAAAACGCTGACCACACAGAAGAACAAAGGGGTGAGGGCACCAGAGCTTGGAAAGTGTCCGAGGGTCTGAGGGTGTAGCGACACCCAGCCATGGGCGCCAAGATACAGCTACACGGGAAAGTTCATTTTAGTGTTCCGTAGTTGGAACAGAGAAACCATGATCTATGACGATCTATCATACACTTCAAAATAACTAGAAAGGAGAATTTGCAGTTCTCCAACACATGGAGATGCTGATGTCTGAGCCGCTGGAGATGCCGACTCGAGCGTGGCAGTGTGCTTGTGTTCTGAGTTGTGGCACTGCACCGGGAACAAGTACAAACAGAATGTGACTGGGACAGCTTCAAAACTTTTAAAGAAGCACATTTTTTGAATAAAGACTTGACCATTGTCAGCCTCCTGTTACTATAACAAAGACCTGAGAAATCAGCTTACGAAGAAGGAAGGTTTGCTGCAGGTTCTGGAGGTCAGCACACCCTGGCCGAGTGCATGGTGGAGGATATCCTTATCCAGTAATCAGGGAGCACAGGGACGGGGAGGACCTGGGGCTCCCATTGCCCCAAGCACACACCCCCACCACCTCCCTCAGCAGCCAGTTGGGCCCACCTCTGAGACACGTGCTCCAGAGGATTTCCAGCGCCAAACTCAGCAGCCACCGCAGAGCTAGAATCTCACTGTTCCTTCTGTGCTTCTGAAATTCTTTAATGAATTACAGTAGAGTAATGACAGCCTGTAGCAATTTATTATACATTTCAGAAGAAGAGAAAAGTGTGAAACTTCCCGAATAGATGAGGGTTGGAAGCGCTAGTTGCCCTGATTTATTCTACCAGCATCGCTGCTCATTGTTGTCCTCACTAACACAATGACTCCTGGTGAAGATTAACTCCCACTGCAGCAGAAGCACAGTAATGAACCAAAGGGGGTTGTTTCCTCATCTTCCGTGTTCTCCTTTGGCTTCTCCTCTTCCTTTCCAGCTTCTGCCTCAGCGTTCCGATGCTGATTCCCAGCTGATTCCCTGAGCTGCTCTCCAGGCTCTGCACCACTGCTCTCTGCCCACGTCTGCTCCTCCACAGGATCCACCACTGAGGATGCTGCAGTTCACAGCGCATTTAAGACCTGGTCACCAGCTGAAGACAGAGCAGCACTGTGACCTGCGTCCCACATGCATGGACTGGAGTGGAGGAGAGGTCACAATCGCCTGCCCAGGCTCGCGTGGGGCTTATGGAAGCAGACCGATGAGCTTGCGCTGGACTTCTCAGAGGCACTCAGCTTAGATGCTCAGCCCAAGGCCCTGCTGGCATGCAGACTCCAGTTGCCAGATCTTCCAAAGGGCTCAGGAGAATTTGGGAGAGCAGATTTGTTAAATATGGTGATCCAATTTCAAAATTCTGGCACAGTAACTTGTTCAAACTTTAAAACTCTGCAAACCAACACTGGGTAAAGCCAAAGAAAACGTATCCGTGGGCCAAATTTGGCCTTCAAATTCTCAGCGGGCTCCCTCAAATTAGACAACTTCTGAAGCTCTCCTCAAATTAATACCAGAAGCTGTAAGAGGCTGGCAGTGTAGCTCTGGATAAAGCACATGCAAGCATCCATAAGGACCCAGATTCGGCCCCAGGAGCAAAAGGGAGAAAAGGTGGAATTCTGCGGTGAATAGTTTATAATAAGAGACTGCTCAGAGCAGCCTTCTAATTTCAGAAAATACATTTAAAACCCATTCTTCTTGACTTTATAAGACAATGAAGTTCAAAGCTGTCCATTAATGGTGAAAGATTAAAGTGACAATTTTTCAGAAGAAACTAGTCATTGCTTTTATCTTAACCTGAATTTAAATAAAGTTTAACCATATTAAATGTCAATAGGGCAGTGCTGCAGGAAGTGATATGCAAACAGGTTTCTCCCAGTTATGCAACTCAAGAATAACAATCAGGATTTCTACTTCTGTTAATTAGTGATGGTTTATGATGTCTCCCCCATCACTGGTTAGCTGGATGGTCCCAAGCAGGGCCACACAGCAGGCTCTAGGTCTGCAAGTGCCAGAAGGAGGCTGGAGGGTCAAGCTGGCCACGTGTCTGCACTCACCTGGGCAAGCTGTCTGGCCCCAGAGGCTCACTTCTGGTCTGGCCTGTGCCTCCTGTGACCTCCAACCTCCAGTGGGCTGGCCCAGCCTTCTTCACAAGTAGCCCCTGGTTCCAAACCAGGAGAAGCAAGGGCAGGGCATCAGGTCCACCCACATGGCACTCAGCCTATGTAAGTGCATGAGCCATGCCTCTGGCCCACTTTGAGTGCTTCCCAAGTGCCCACTCATGCCATACTGGATCACACCTTCACTAGCCTGGCTTCTCTGTCCCACACCTCTGTCCATTACCAGGGATTCGTCAACAGCAATAATGGCCTCCCTGTGCCACCCCAGGAAGGGTGGGATTTGTGAAGCTACCACTGCTCAAGAACACCACATTTCTTTTTCTTAGTTTGTCCTTCTAAAGCTGTCTGTGCTTGGTAGGAGGCAATTGCTAAGTGTCTTAGTCCACTTAGTGCTCCTTTCTAACAGAACCCACAAACAAGAAAATTTACAGTGAACAGACCTTTGCTGGCTCCTAGTTCTGGAGGCAGAGAAGTCCAAACTCCAAGACGTGCCATCCGCAAGTGCCTTTCCCCGAGTCACCCACAGCAGAAGGGCAGAGATCAAGAGGTCAGATTTGCTGCATCCAACTATTCCGTGGTTGGCACGAGATCACACGTTGGGGAGGAGCTCCGAGCCCTAACACCTCCCGTCAGGGGGCAGTGCTGGCTGGTGTTCAGTAAAGGCCCCTTCTCTGGACTTCAGGTGGGTGCAGGTCTCAATTTTGTTTTGGTGCCTTCTCAGTCTACCTGAGAGTTTCACCATTTCACAACTGGTCCTTGGAGATCCAGAGACTGAAGCTCTTCTGAGGCCCTCGGGCCCCACCTAACGCCACCAAAAGCCCCCCCCCCCCCCCCCCCCCCCCCCCCCCCCCCCCCCCCCCCCCCCCCCCCCGCCATCGACACCAACCTCCACCTCCCCTAGCGCCAACAGCCACTCATCCTGAGTTTTGTCTTCCGAGCTTCTCGTGGCTCCTGTCTCTTTTTTCTGTCTTTCTTCTTGTTGCACTGGGGATTGAGCCCAAGGCCTGCTCAGTGAGCCACACCCCCAACCCTCTGGTTTACGTATATATTAAAAATGGTCTTGCTAAGTCACTGCATTACTGAGGCTGCATTTGAACATGGTTCCCTCCTATGTCTGTGTCCCCAGGATGCTGGAACTGTAAGCCCGTTCCAGCATGCCAGGCTAGGAAAGTTTCTTAAACCACGTCCCCTATCTTCTGCTCTCCACTTAAATGCCGTAACCGCCCTTCAGCTCAGTATCCTTCCAGGGGTGCCCGGAAGAAGATCTTGGGTCAGTCGGTCTGAAAGTCAAGCTCAGATCCTCAACTATATGACTAATCAAGAAGGAAATCTTCATGAAGACTCTCTCTTCATTAAAGGTTATCCAACAATGTGAAAGATTAAAGTGTAATTTCCAAAATAAGCTAATTGTTGCTTTATTTGGCATACGTTCAAATGGAGTTGAACCTCTTCAAAATTTAATGAAATCTGAATGCAACTATGTGCAAATAGATTTTGTTCACTTAAGAAATTCACAAATGATAGTGCAAGGTGTTTTTTAATGCCTACAAAACGATGTGAGCCACTTTGAACTGATATCTCACTTGTCCTCAGTTCAGATTGTTTGCATATAATAGTCTGAGTCCCTTAGGAGAAAAATAGACACATTTGTTTAGTCACCACTTTGCATGATGTGCTATTTAATTCTATTTTCCAACACACTCAAACCCTCTCTTGAGAGCACTGAATAGTTTCTATATTTCACCGTGCATAAGAAGCCAATGATGATAGCTAATTTTTTTCTTGTGGTCCTGAGGGTTGAATCTAGGACCTCCACAGTGGGCTACATCCCCAGTTCCTACTTTGAGATAGAGTCTCACTAAGTTGCCCAACCTGGGATCAAACTTGAGACCTTCCTAGTCTCCTGCCTCAGCCTCCCAGAGTGCTGGGATAGCAGGTCTGTGCCACCATGCTAGGCTGGCATGTTACTTTTTACAATCTATTCATCCAAAGTTATTTAAATATGCATTTTCAAAAAGTACAGAGAATAGCTAGAAATTAAGTGGTAAGTTCTTAACCTGTGTGTGAAAGTAAAACCACACTATCACTCGTAATGGCCCAACACGGTTCACCATGGTTTGGGAAGCGCCACTGTCCGCGAGGTGGTCCCGAGCATTGATTCCAGTCTCCAGAGCCTGCGCCCTGCCATCTTCAATCACCGAGTTTGCTGTTTATGAAAACACATGGTTTGTCACGCGCTGTCGTCTGCCTTCATCTTTCGGTGCACGTTTTTGTCTGATTTTAAGGATCAAAGAAAAATGAGACGTGAAAGGAAATACACAAGGGTTAGGAGCGAGAACACCAACCTGAGAGCCGCTTAGAGCTGGGCACCGTGGAGACACGGGACGAGGCCACGGACACGGCCAGCGGCCTGCCCGCCCTGGGCATCGGGTCAAAGAATGTGAACAAACGCGGTGCATCCGGAAAGAGGCCGGACTGCATGTGACCGTGTTTAAAACATAAAATAAAGACCTCTGCGAGACTTCGTGTGTTCAACAGAGCGAAGAGCTGAGGAGCTCAGAGAGCCTCCCTGCGAGCTGCGGGCAGTGGCCGCCTTGGCCCTCGTGGAGCGGAACAGGAGCCGTAAGGAGCGGGACTGCCTTCGGGCGCTGCGGCCTCCAGCCAGCGGGAAGACAGAGCCCCTCCCGCGCCAGCCCACCCGGCACGAGGGAGCCTGCGGTGCCCTCCGCGCCGGGGTCCAGTCCAGCAAGGAGCGGCCCACGCGAAGGCA